>JABEXW010000628.1:0-32484 GCA_013266185.1 Fusarium sarcochroum
AAAGACTTGATCCCCGCATGATCAGTTCTCGGGTTGACTGTTGTAAGCGCATAGGTTGTCCCAACAGCCACGCAACCAGTACTTTCTGACGTAACACCTGCTCTGTCTCAGTAGGTCGCCCGTCCTCACTTCTTAGAGGTTTGTTCGACGTCAGTGGCCACTTGAACTTGAGTTCTGTGTTGAGAACACGAGCTACCGCTGCAACGCAGTCGAAGCGATCGGCAACGATTGCTAAAGTGGTGACGTATGACATGGTTCCACGAGAAGTCTTTGTAGGCCGCTGATGTATGATATTGAGGATATCCTCCATGGCGTTCTCGCGCCCAGCAGCTTTGGTAGCGTCGTCATCATCCGTGATTGGAATCCAGGGTAGGTCCTGGATATCGGCCTCAGTGGCGGCTATTTTCAACTGCGCAAGCTTTTCATGTATATCTGAGATGAGCTTGGCCTCTCTGAATTGTGAGTTTGAAAGAAGGTTGGAGAAATACTTGGAGTGTGTCTTCAAAGCTGCCAGGTTGACTCGATATGCCACTCGAACCTTTGATTTCAAAGTTGAGCGGTCAGGCGGCTGAGTACCGGCCTTTTTGCTGGCAGCAAGCTCAGCCTTGCGAGTCTTGTTGAGAGTACTGATGGAAGTCTCAAAGGTCACATCCAAGACGATGTCACCAGCAGCATCGATTTCTACCGTGGGAGGCAGATCTTTCTTAGAAGCCTCTGACCCGTCCGCCTCGGCGGATGCTGCAGTCCCAGACTCGCCCATTTGCTAGGTGATGGGTTTTCGACATGGAGATGTCAGCCTGTGTAGAGGCCTGAGTATAAATGAGCTGAGGGCTGCGAGATTGTCGATATCTCAGTTGAGTAAAAGTCTTCCCATACCTACCTTAGTGAAAACTGATAAGATCTTAAGCCTCGATTTGTTCCCGGAGGTGGGATGACGTCCAACTTGAGAGTACGTACCAGATCAGCCCAGATCCCCGCCACTGAGGTGACGCGCCCCAGACGAGCAGTAAAGTTACCGGGGAACAGCGCCCTGAGTCGTTGAATTTAGCGGTCGTACGGGATGCCTGCCCCTGACTCCCGATGGGGTCCCCGCTAAATTCTCGTTGTGCCGCCTGAAGCCTGGTCTTGGTGGCCACTGATTGGTCAGTCATTGTCTAAGTGCAAATCCGGCTTCGGAAAGCTCCACTCAGGAAATCAATGTCCATCCAACATCGTCACTTTCCGACAACCAACAGGGCAGACCCAGGTCCTTCGTCTTTCACCCACTTTGATGGCGTTGTCAAGCTCACGGGACTGACCACGTTATCTTCTGAAGCAAGACCTGACTTATCTGGTCTGTCCTTTTCTACTCACCACAGTTCACGGTTCCGATTCCGTATAGATCTTACCTATCGACATCTTGAGTCTGAGCCGGCGATATCCTCTTACTCTACCCACTACGCCAACGCATACAACGCTCCATAACTCGCCCGATGGCATTGCAGACTGCAGACTGCACAGCGCCCCAGTTCTTCAAGGAACGCTGATGATCGAGAACTGGTAAATCCAGCTCTACAAAGCTTTCTTTTTCGACAATGGCACCCTTTACTCGTGCCGCTGTCGATACAACAGTTACCCCTGCGACCCAGCTCCTTAGGTCTTCAGTTCGACCATACGCAGCCTCGAATCGCCTCAATCTCCATTTACGTATCGACGCGCTGCAGAGAGTACGAAGGAAGCCTGGGTTGGTCGATTGCCTACGATCCTCAGCGGCATATTCAACATGCGCGGCTTGGTCCGATAAATCGCGACAATCTCGGCTTACATGCCCGAGGGCGCAGCCCAGCCGATCCCTACCAATCACCGAAACCTATACACGACGTGAATTTCATACCTACTTTGTAACGCATCTACCTTCGTCCTCTGTTCATCCAGACTCCCGCCCTAGAGGGCCCGGTCACAAACTCCCTCGCGATGCTGCGACCCCTCACACTCCAAGCTCTGGGCCAGCCCCCGCTGTCGCCCCGCCTTATATCCCGTCAACCCGGGACTTGACCGTGGTGCGCATTCCGATGCGGCGGGCCAAACACCATCTCGGTGTTGCGACAGATCGAGGAAGCCGCCCTTACAACGAGGATCGAGACCAGGCTGGCACTATTAGTCTTCCGGCGTTCGCAAAGAGGGCACCTCGGAGTGTACAGCAGAAGTCAGGAGAAGCTACAGCGGCGGATAGCGCTTGGGGAGACCCTCAGATCTTTTACTTTGGTATTTTTGATGGTCATGGCGGCAGCGAATGCGCCGAGTTCATCCAGGACGAACTGCCCGGTTACATAGAGAAGGCATCGGAAGAGTTTGGTCTTCAGAGCAGCTTGCGCAAGAAGAAACCAGGCCGTGAGGGCAATCACACGCACCATCATGACCATAAACACAAGCAAGCTCGTTCATCCAAAGGCCCCACGACAAAACGCGAGGCTCTCGACGCAGTGGAAATGAAAGGACCGGAAGATGTCAAGAATGAAATGAACATACCACAGACCAGCGATGGTGGTATACCTGAAAAACCAGTGCATGGAGAGCGAATACACAGCGCAACCTCGCCGCCTGCCGAAGTTTCGGACCTCGCAAAAGCCATCCGCATGGAGAAGAATTTGGTCAAGGAGTACAGAGACACAATTGGCGGCTACTTCAGACGCTTTCACCCTGAACATTTTGTTCTCTCCAAAGAAAATCCCGGAGAAGGGCACAAAATCACAATTGAATCGGTTCTTACGTACGCTTTTCTGCGAGCCGACCTCGATTTTGTATCTGCCCAGGCACGAAAGGTAGATCCTGACGATTCGAAAGGTGGCGACACTCCCCTAAACAACGATGAGGTCTTTGGTCATCCGTCTACGCCCTCTGGTAATGGCATAGGAGGCCCGGCACGCTTTAAAGGAGGGTCGACGGCTTCAGTGGCTCTGATCTCTACACCAACGCCCGCTCCCTACTGGCATCCCGCGGCTCAGTCTACCTTGCTTTGCGCCCATGTCGGCGATAGTCGCATTCTCCTCTGTGATACAGCTACCGGTCTGGCACAACCTCTGACATCCGATCACCATCCCAGTACACCAACCGAAAGTCGCCGATTACGACGCTATGCACCTGCAGGGTCAATGGTTTCAGGCGATAGTTTTGGCGAGGAGCGTATCGCAGGTCTGGCCAACAGTCGCGCCTTTGGCGACATGGGAAGCAAACGCATCGGTGTTTCGGCCGAGCCAGAGCTCACCCGAGTCGAGATGGGACCTGCCCAATATTCGTTCCTCGTGCTCATGACCGATGGTATCTCCGGCACTCTCAGCGATCAAGAGATCGTAGATGTGGTCAAGGAGGCTCGCACGCCCGAAGATGGAGCTCGCAGCATCGTAAAGTACGCCACAGAGGTTTCTTCTGACGGCGACAACGCAACCTGCCAAGTTGTACGCCTGGGTGGTTGGGAGCGGCGATCTGAGGGTGGAGTTGGTAGTCTGGGTACCAAGGAGATCCGTGATGCACGCATTGCAGAAGCTCTGGATCCGCGACGAGGAAAACGGTGATTGCCTTAAATCATAATGGGAAGACAGGCTTTGTTTGAATATACGGCATTGAAGCCTTGGACATTGGGAAAGCGGAAGAGAAATCTGGCATGATGCATCTAGCTATGGTCTGTATCTCTGGCATCTTGTCGGGTTGCTTTCATCCTTGTTTGTATTGCATGGGATTAGGAGTTTCTGGAGCAAGACACAGCGACATAGCGAGCGCTTGGGGATCATCAGCGTCACTTGGGCTACATCTAGTTTTATTCCCGGCTGGGAGACTAGGATGTGTAGCGTCGTACTGACGAGCATGTACGATAATTCATACTCTTTTCATTGAAGAAATAAATATGACATTTTGAGTACTCTATAACAGAAGCATCTCTTTCTCTCCTGGGTATGGGATATCACAGCGGCCGTTATACTCATTCCCAGCCATTTTCCCTGGCATCCTAAACCTTCCTTATCCAATCCCACCGGCTTCAGCAAAGTTCCGTATCCTCATATCTCATTGCAAAACCGCATTTCCTTCTCGCTCTGATCCAATCTTATCTAGTAGCCGTGTCGTTGGCCAGGATATTGACCCCAAGAAGGAGGCTGCTGGTCAGGAGGAGGTCCACCATAACCTTGCTGGTCGTACGGAGGGTATTGAGGAGGAGCTCCATAACCTGGACCTCCATATTGTTGAGGAGGGGGAGCTCCATATTGTCCGGGTGGCGGGCCGCCATACTGTCCTCCATACTGGGGCTGCTGAGGAGGAGCACCATAGCCGCCGCCGTATGAGGGCTGCGGCGGCGCATTGTAACCACCCGGCGGACCTTGCTGTGAGTATCCAGAATTGGATGATGCATAGTTGGGGTTCTGGCCATAGTCAAAGGAAGACTGGCTGGGCGGCGCTGGCGAGCTCGAAAGGTAGCCCGTGGCTGGGTTACCGTCTTTACCCTCCATAGAGTCGAGATCGCGGGTTTTGACTTGCGACCATAGAGACCCCGCAACCTTGCCGTGCCCCGCGTTGGACAAATCGCCAAAGGTACCGTGGTTGCATCCACCGCCTGCACTGCGGCTACCCTCCTTGACTTGGTTGAGAATCTGGTTCTTGTGGTTCTTGACAGACTCAGAAGAGAGAAGATGGGCAAGCTCATGACGACGAGGATGTTCATCAGCCCACTTCTTGACAGTTTTGAACATATCACGCTGGATTTCGATATGGTCGTTACGGGCGGCAGGGTGATGGAATGCACGAAGCACATCATTAACAACCTCGTCCACAGGAACGCCAGTGTTTTCCCAGGCGTAAAGAACACGACTGAAGCTGTTAGTATACCAAATAAACATGTATAGAATTAGGTATTCACTCACGGGACTGTGTATTGGAGAATGGTGGCGGCGATACGTCCGGCACACGAGTTAAGGATGTTTGTGAAATGGTCCTTGGACAACATCGAGTGAGTAGGATCGGAGCACGAAGGGTTTTCCCAAGGCTCATACTGAGACTTGGCGCTGGCAGTAATGACGCCAGATGATCCATCCTTGAGGACCTTTGACACCTGATTGATGATAGGTCGAATGAAAGGGGCGAGAAGGCCAAGGATGAAAGCGGTCAGGGTCTCGCTAATCTTCTCAAGAAGCTTCTCGAGGCCAGGGACCTTGGAGATGCCGCGGCTAATGGCCTTGACGATCTTGTCGCGGAATTCGAGAATAGGATAGATCTTGCGCGCGGTTTCGACAGGGTCAAAGTCGGGGCTCATACCGGGAACTTGATTGGCGTTATCACGACTCAAGTCACCACGGGATTGCTGGTAACCTCTGTTCCGCTGTTCCTGGGCTTCGGAACTGGCCTTCAGGTCCCTGGCCTGAGAAGCGAATCCATCGCCAACACCGGGAAGCTTTGATACCAAACCAATGAAGTCCGAGGGAGTGGAAGAGATACCGAGGAATCCTCCCAACAGTGAACGTTCGCCGCCCCCGCCACCACCACCAGAACGGTTGGATGAGCCCTCGGCGTTCTTGAGGGCAACATCGACCTCATCAACCTCAGATTGTGTGAAGTGGTCCGAGGCTTCTCCAATAACGGAATGGAGGAAGTCGACGGCTCCGAAGGTGCCGGTGACGAGAGGGAAAACCCGCTTGTTGTTAAGATGGATCTCGGTGCGTGAGCCGCAGTGGGGAAACACGGAGTGGTAGCCAAGCTCGCGAAGCGCAAGCTCACAGTAGTTGCTGTGGGCACTAAAGTCCTCCATGGTGTGCAGCGCCTGACCTAGGCATCTCAAAGCCTCGCAAAGATCATCATCATTCCCCTTCTTGGAGCCATTGGTGTAAAGACGGCCATAATGAATGCATCGTGCAAAGCTGTATCGCAGGTAGGCCGCGCTTGTTGCCCAGTTTCCATTCTCATTTGCGATGTAATTCTTCATGCCAGTTCGAGGGTCAATATCGGTTTCTACCTTCTCGACAGGACCTCGTAATCTTTTATCGAAAGTGCGTGCATCGACGCCGTCTCCGTAGCCGAGGGGGTTGTCGATGTGTTCTTCCGGACGATAGACACCGAGACGGTCGGCCGTGACCTCGAATTCCCCAGTAGCGTAGCCATGAGCCATGAATGAGAGAACCCAAACCTGTTGGAGTCAGTCAGTATTTAGAACCATCCGTCTCCTGGCACAAAAAACAGTAGGTCCATACCAGAACGCGAACCGTCTCAGCATTGACACCCTTCAAACTGCCGATATCAACGGCCTGAGAATAGTCACGCAACCAATTTCCAAAGTAAGTACGTTTGATAAGCATAGAAGTCCATTTCTTTCCGTGAAGGAACGCGATCGTCTCGAGCATATCCTCAATGTCTAGATAAGATGTCAGTAAGACGCAATGCGATAGGCTGCACTTGGAGGGGTAGCTAACCTCCATGACGCCAGTTGTGACCTTCGACCTATGCGCGTGTCAATAAAAGATGGAAAATTAGCTATAAATGGTGACCGAGACAAACCTGAGCGATCGAAGGGATGTTTCCAGCACCAAAAGCATCAGCTTTTCCGGGAAGCAAGATGAGGCATACTGCGATCAGCAGCAGCCACGAGCCCCGCGGCATAGAAAATGACGGCATAGCGATTAGCGACGCAGCCCTACAGCGGGGTTGTAGTGCAAGCAAGGATCAAGTAAAGGGAGGGGGGATATGATATAGGAGGGTCAAAATGCGATAGCAGAATAAAGGGTAAAAGTAGGATCGCAGCAATGACCAAATGGGAGGTTTAAAAAGTTGAAAGTGCAAAAGGGAAGAAGAGAGGGTGACAATGCAGAGCAAAGCAGAGCAGGTCACATTGATGACGGATTTGTTGTGGCTGGTTGGTGGGCTCCAACTTTCAGCTTCCAAGTTCATTCAGATGTGGCGCTCATTGGCTAAAACAGCCCTAGCAGGCTTAGCATCAGGTAGCAAGTGTGAGAGGCCTCTCAAACTCGAGTCCTGATTGCGAAGCCTAACACACAGCTTGTGGCTTGGCAGTACAAGTTGAGGCTCAGCTTGATAAGTACGTAACGACGCCTTGGCATGCGTATCTTTAGGGTTTTGACAATGCATCTTAAATACGTTATGAACTCGTGTCGCGAATGCCTACCCCGAAAGGCGAGCCATGCCCTTGGAGGTATTGCTGACAACCAATGCTGACTTTGCTGGTTGGATGTATGTGATTAGTATGGAGTGGATGCCGAGGTACTCCAGGCTGGTTATCCATAGGTAGGTACTTACCGGAGCACTCAGGTGATTCTTCGTGTTCGGTAGAGAATCAATCGAGTCAAGGCTTAACCAATTGCCGTTCATACCATTCGGATTACCATTTATAGGTTGTTAGATTGTTAATTTGGGTATAGATACTAGTGCTTGCTTGCTTCATGCGAACATCATAGACTAAGTAGCTGTGCGCTCTTCGAATCGAGTCAACTTACACCACAAACCAAGTTATACACCCGAGTTCACACCAATTGAAGCTGTAGCACATCAAATGCCAGTTGCCTTGCAGCCCAAGCAGTGGAAGGAAGCTTCTTCCAGCTCAACACAGGTTCTAACCCGTAACAAGGGAAAGGAAAGTATCCTATCAAAAGCAACCCACGCTGAGAGTCCGAGTTGAGTGGAGCCTGAACCATTAGTAAAGAAGACCCGGCATCCTCGGAGAATAACCCCTGACATTTAATTAGGTAGATTCTTTCCTACAACCCTAGAATCGGAGCATGCGGAATACTGAGATTCCGATGTACTCTGCTTACTCGGCCATTCTTTGCCCGCAAAGGAGATTTTATCGGAAAGCATAAGCCCATTAATCGACTGATTGATAGAGATTCGCTGGACTCTTGATTACCCAGATAGGAAAGACAGCCTAGGCACAGTAGGTGCTGACATCGACGATCTGGCTGACACAGTATATTACAACACGTCCAACGACAAAGGACAACGCGTTCTGCATGTGATATTACAAAGCCAATAACCTATGGTTATACACAGTCAATTGTTGCTACTGTGTGAACTTCGTATTGCTCGTTCATGAAATTGATGGATAGGTAGGTCTAGCTCTCGAACTCATACCGTATGAGCGTCAGGCTCTCTAATTACTCTCACTAACAATTCACCCTTCTCCCTCTCTTCAGCCTGGAATAGGTAGACCAATTGTCCACCGCTAATTAGAATACATGCGTTTTCGTGTCTGTCGTTCCGGCAAATAATCTGAGATCAGGTCTTGTAACCCGAAGGTGTGGCCTGTTTTATGATCATTATAGCGCCACTCCGCTGCCACGGATGCTAACACAGATGGGGATCCTCATTAAAAAAGTTATCCCCTGGATGGACCCCTGTGCGGCGACTTTTGAGTTGCCGCTCACGCCGCCCTTCCATTCCCTTTGCTGTTCTGATATTAAACCTTTCAACCCTTCTCTTTAGGCTTGAATCTCTAACTTACCCTTCACTCTCTTTCAGCTTTTCTTCTTCTTTCATCGTACCTGGCTGCTACTTAAGGAGCCTCCTCTACTTGTGCGCTGTCTTATCGTCCTGACTCCCCACCATTGTCTCGACCGTCAATTCCGACCGCTGCTTCAACAAAATGCCTGGGCGCACTCTTCCAACTTTCACCCGCGCCGAGGTGGAAGCGCACAACTCTGGAGACTCCTGCTACGTCTCTATCGGCAACAAGGTCTACGATATCACGGATTTCGTTGAGGATCATCCCGGCGGCCCCGAATACATTCTCGAATACGCCGGCCGCGATATTGAAAAGATCCTCAAGGATCCTGATTCTCATACACATTCTGACTCTGCCTACGAGATTCTCGATGAAAATCTTGTCGGATTCCTCGTCTCCGAGAAGGCCGTGAATGGACATGTTAATGGAAATGCCAGTGGGAACGGTCATGCTAAGCTACCCAACGGCGACGCCAATGGCAATGCTAATGGCACCGCCGTCCACCCTCGAACCGGAATGTCTTGTGCGGAGGACTTGAGCAAGGATACAGACTACAACATGGACTACAAGAAGAACAAGTTCCTCGACTTGAGCCGACCTCTGTTCCCTCAGATTTGGTTTGGCGGATTCTCCAAAGAGTTCTACCTCGACCAGGTCCATCGTCCTCGCCACTACAAGGGCGGTCAGTCTGCGCCTCTGTTCGGCAACTTCCTCGAGCCTCTCTCCAAGACCCCTTGGTGGGTGATTCCTCTCGTCTGGCTGCCATGTGTCGCATTTGGTACCTACCAGGCTTCCCGAGGCTTCGAGAACCAGGCCTACACTGCTGCCTACTGGATGTTTGGCGTCTTCTTCTGGACCATCATCGAATATGTTCTGCATCGATTTCTGTTCCACCTTGACTAGTAGGTCCTCCTTTCCACATTATTGAGCTTACCTGCTAACCTCTTCAGCTACCTGCCCGATAACCGTGTAGGAATTACCCTGCATTTTGTGCTCCATGGCATTCATCACTATCTTCCTATGGACAAGTATCGTCTTGTTATGCCGCCCACACTCTTTGCCGCACTGGCTGCTCCATTCTGGAAGTTTGCCCACGCCGTCCTCTTCCACAACTGGTATGCTGCTACTGCAGCCTACTCTGGAGGCGTCTTTGGCTATATCTGCTACGATCTCACGCACTACTTCCTTCACCACCAGGATCTTCCCCTGTGGTACAAGGAACTCAAGAAGTACCATCTTGCTCACCATTTCCTTGACTACGAGCTTGGTTTCGGAGTTACGAGCAAGTTCTGGGACAGTGTTTTCGGTACTGAGCTTATTTACAACACCAAGAAGACTAAATAAGCTTTGTTATAATGCACGCACTTTTTCGGCCCTAAGAGAATAAACACATGCCGGGAGACGGTATATATCTGTCATGCCACCAAACATGTTTGGCGCACACTGGGTTGTACGGAAGCAGTCATGATTTATGGATGGTAACGAAAATGGCGGACACTGACATTTAACGGCAACGAACCGGTGTCATAAATAGTTTTAATAATTGGGACTGGTACGCCCAATAGAGCGGTCTTTTCTTGGACAGAGTCACTTTATAATAATCAAACCTTTTCAATGAACCGTATTCTTTTGCTTGTCTTGTGCATCTGATTTCTCTGATTAATGAAGCGGCATGTCCGACGTGGTGGCTGCAATGCACGCCACGTGTCGGGTCACGTGCAGGTAAGACGCTTTGAACTTGCAGCCGGCCCAAAAGCTTGACCCATCAGGACTTTTTAAGGCAACCTTCCCCCGACAAACCTCACCCTTACGAAGGCAAATATCAAACTACGTGCAGCAAAAGTCGCAATTAGATATTTGCTGCCATCGGATTTCTCAGGAGCCTTGATATCGGACATTTATCGACAGACCTAACACACAGACATCATGGCTACCTTGGATGTTGAAGCGCTCCTGGACGCCGCCGCGAAGGATTCGACTGAGCAGAAGACTAAGAGCCCCGTAGAGGATAGGACGCGAGACGAAAACTCTGAACGCAAAGACCGGGAACGTGATCGTGGCCGTGACCGCGAAGGTAGCCGACAACGCGACCGTGATCATGGTCGACGCCGAGACCGTAGAGACAGCCCCAACCGAAGTCGCAGAGGCACGCCCGACGTAGGAACCCCCAGAAGCGATGCTGGCAGCCATAAAAGTAGGAGGAGAAGCCGCAGCCGCGATAGCGACCGCCGTCACTCACGCCGAAACAGAGACGGCGATTATTACAGAGGTGGGCGACGCTCACGCTCACGATCTCGTTCACCCTACCGCCATTACCGCCCTCGCGATGACAGGGAACACCGCGACCGGAGAGACCGTGACCGACGACCTCGCGAATATAGGGGTGGTCGGGATGAGGAACGCCGGGGGGAGCCCAAGCGCGAAGATGGCGGCAACCCGCAGCTTACCGAGGACGAGCGGGACCGACGTACTGTGTTTGTCCAACAACTTGCCGCTCGTCTGCGAACTCGCGAGCTAAAGGAGTTTTTCGAGAAGGTGGGACCTGTCAATGAAGCTCAGATTGTCAAGGATCGTATCAGCCAAAGATCCAAGGGGTAAGTTTTGCTTGGCAACCTGCTTCATATTACACTTTTACTGACAAAGCACAGAGTTGGTTATGTCGAATTCAAAAACGAAGAATCCGTTACCCAGGCGCTTCAACTTACTGGACAAAAACTCCTAGGTATTCCTGTCATCGTACAAGTGACAGAGGCCGAGAAGAATCGACAGGCCCGCAACCCTGAAGCCTCCGGGCCCCATCCCAACTCCATACCATTCCACCGTCTTTATGTCGGCAACATCCATTTTAACGTCACCGAACAAGACTTGCAGGCTGTCTTTGAGCCTTTTGGTGAGCTTGAGTTTGTTCAACTTCAAAAAGATGAGAACGGCCGCAGCCGCGGCTATGGCTTTGTCCAGTGAGTTTATCCAATCTTGATATTGAAACATTCACTAACTTGACTAGGTTCCGTGATGCAGGCCAGGCACGAGAGGCATTGGAGAAGATGAATGGCTTTGATCTAGCCGGCCGTCCTATTCGTGTCGGACTCGGAAACGATAAGTTCACCCCTGAGAGTACTGCCAACATGTTGCAGAGATTTTCCGGACAGAACCAGAACCAGGCCTTCCAGGGCTCTGCTTTCTCCGGTTCGGGCGGACGTGGCCCTCAGAACTCTACCTTTGATCGAGCTGGTGGTCGAGACAACGAGAAGACCGGAGGTGCCAGTGCTCTAGATGACACCGATGTCGCTGGTGTCAACTTTAACAACTATAGTCGCGATGCATTGATGAGGAAACTTGCCAGAACCGATGATACCAACACCAATGGCAACGAAGAGCGACAGGTCCTTAAACCCAAGACGGAGACGAAGCCACTTCCTGTTAATGTCAATATGGCTAGTCGCTGTGTTGTGTTGCACAACATGTTTGAACCTGAAGAGTAAGTTTATACTATAATTATTATTATTGAACAAGACTGACAGTTTCACAGAGAGGAAGGCACTGAATGGGTCAAGGAGCTAGAAGACGATGTTCGCCAAGAGGCCGAGAATCGGTATGGACACGTCGTTCACATCTCGGTTGACCCCAACTCAAAGGGTGACATCTATCTCAAATTTGACAAAGTCCAGGGCGGCGAGAATGCCATCAAGGGCCTCAACGGCCGATATTTCGGCGGACGAATGATCGACGCGTCGCCTGTTGTAGATGCCGTCTACAGCAGTTTGTTCTCTCGTACCCGGGCAATTTAAAGCTAATGTTTGGCTTGTCAACAATGCTCTCTAGGACTCTTGCAGGTTAGCAGAGTCCATACCAACTGGCTGAAGAGCATCACTAAGAGCTTCTGGCGATCAACAGACTTGAAGTCTCCGCTTCTACCGGAAAACCCACCGCTGTCGCATCTTATATACGTCCCGCGGCACGATCCATCCACCACCACCCTCCTACCACCGACTTCACGACTCATATCTCATGCATCAAGGTTCACAAGTTTCAAGACGTCGCATCTCTTTTTAACCATGTCACGGTGTCGCAGGTTTTTCGCCCTATTCCCCGACCTCTCTGGATGACCCGACGCGCACGCGCCTCTATCGAACTATGATAGATCTCCAGGTTCAGCACTCGTTTAGTCGCAAGGACCACTGCTGATGTCTTGTAACCCTAGGATGGCCCTTCCCCTTATTTGAGGAGGGGCAGCAACCCAGACTTGCATGTTTTGTCATCTGAATAGTTTGTCACAAATATAGAATGTTTGAGAGTAATAATTGATTCTACTAAGCGAGTTCGTGACTATGTATGTGATGCAAGTGTAAGGTAAGAAAGGGATGATAAATCTTTTGTTATTTTACTGATGCTGTTCATGTGAGTATGTCAAGCAAAACAATGTCTGTCTGTGTTCGCATCCAATAGGGTAGTGTACAACCCACATCCGGTTTACGACTTCTTCAATACCTTTCAAAGATGACGAGTATATTTTACCAACGTTCTTGAGTATATCTCTCAACGCCAATCCAAAGAGAAAGTCCAAAATGGAATGGACATGCTGGGTGAGCCTGAATCAATCGAGCCATGTTCAAGTGTCATGGGTGTATTGTTCAGTGGTCTCTGATCAAGGCATGAGGCTGGTCCTTTCTACTTGGCTTCGGGTGAACGTACTGTCCTACTTTCCCATATTTGTTCATTGCTGCTATACCAAGCTCAGTCTGACCATTAATGTTCTTTTATTTGTGTTATGTTGTTCTCGTAGCTGTCTCGTTCACTATCAAGTTGATCTTTGCCAGTACTTCGTCAATGGATGACCCCTATTATCTCATATTGAGGGTATGATGTTTCAAACAACGATCGCTTTTCTTACATTGTTAACGTCGCTTGAGCTTCCAAAATTCTTGAGCGCATCGGTACCAACCAAGAAACGAGCATCATGTGCGCATAGGTCTGCCAGCTGTTGCCAGTGGTAGGCAGCTGCGCAACCAATTCTCGCCTACACGCTTAGCACATGAAATGAACTAGAGAATGTGTTTCTAGATATTTCATATAATTCTCATCTTGTCTTCTTCTTTATTGTCACCGCGATCCTTGTGCACAAACAAGAGAAAGGCGTCTTTGGTGTTTACTGGATGAACTAGAGTTGATCTATTTCGTCCCCTGACTTTGGGCACTTCTTTTCGTCTCATTACGCACGTTTGGCAAACAGAAAGATATTCGTCTATTCGTGTGCCAAACACGGGACGAATCTCAAACAGAGAACTTTCTCTCCGTAACGTTTTTTTGCCCTTTCTCATTCACTTTTCGCCTCACTACCAAACCCAATCTCAAACCTCCCCCTCTCAACACTACCCTTCTACCTATCACTCCTCCACCTAAACAAACCGCTTGTTCTTTCAACAAACTCGAGCGGCAGTTTGCCCTGTCTGATAATGACATACGGGTACAACGCCTCTTCCTCTACCGACAGCCGTTTCACTCAAAACCACATCGCATCGAA
The DNA here is from genome assembly GCA_013266185.1 of Fusarium sarcochroum. Classification (NCBI taxonomy): domain Eukaryota; kingdom Fungi; phylum Ascomycota; class Sordariomycetes; order Hypocreales; family Nectriaceae; genus Fusarium; species Fusarium sarcochroum. The sequence continues at coordinate 13,992 of JABEXW010000628.1, forward strand.
GTGGTCCTCGAGCAGCGAAAGTCGTGAGACCAAGCCCACCAGCAGCATGTTGAGTATCAACTTCTCGACTCCCCTCGCGGGAGCTGCTCGCTCTGAAAGGATCAAGCAGATGACCAACAATCACGTAAGTTATCGAGTCGTCTTTCTTTGTCCCGCGCGCCCTTCTTTCATCCGCTGCCTCGAATCGTCGCACGCACATCCAAGAGCATACAACTGACATCTCCGTCGCAGCCTGCCTTCGAGAAGTCTCGCGCCTCTCAAGAAATCCTTGTCAAGATTCAGACCTCTCTGCGCCGCATGCCAGGTGTCTCCTCCAACGAATCCAACGAGATCATCGCGCAGCTGCAGGAAGTCGGGCAGATCGTCAGCACCGAGACGAGCCAACTCGTGGATGCGCTGATGAATCTGACTCTCGATCAAGAGGATACTGACAAGGCCATCGCGCGCATGAGCATCGAGGCCAACCTTGCCAAGGCAGAGGCTGATGATCAGGCTCACAACCTGAGCAACCTTCGCGTCGAGCTGGCGAACGAGAAGGGCAAGCGACAGGAGGCTGAGGCTGAGGTCGCCAAGGTTGTCGAAGATCTTCAGAATCTCTCGCGCGAGTTCAAATCGTTCAAGGAAAGAGACCGTGATGGTAGCCCTGATGGCGCCAAGTCGACTCCCGAGCGTGACGACATGGTCAAGGCAAGTCGTTTGTGATCCCGTGCACAATAGCAGATGACTGATACTATATCCAGCAGCTTGAAGACACTGTCAAGCATCTCGAGGATCAGGTCAATGCCCGTCGATCCCTCTGGGTCATGAAGAACCCAAGTCCTGACTCTGTGGCTCGTGCTATCGAGACTATCGCTGAGGCTTGCCCTGACAAGGACGCTGTTCAAAAGTCCATCATGTCCCTGCGCCCTGATGGCCGCGAGGAGACCAACTCTCGCGAGAACATGGGACTACCTCAAAGCTTTAGCGATCTTACGCTCCAGACTCAGCGACCCCCTTCCAGCTTCCAAAGCAGTCGTCCTCCCTCTGCTGCGCCTACACGCTTTGGGTCTCACATTGTACCTGCTCCTCCTCGTCCATCTTCTGTGATGCCAAACGAGCGCAGGTTCGGTCAGTGGGCACCTCCTACTCCTGTGCAGACTCAGCCTCGATTTAGCGGTCCTCCTCCTACGAACGGATCGGGACCTCCGTCTGCCTTCAGTCGTGCTCCTCCGCGACGTGACTTCAGCAACGGGACTTATCGTCCTAACGCACCTGAGTTTTATCCTCAGTCGTACAATGGTCAACGCGACAAGAGCCTCACAGTCAGCAACGGTGGAGGATATGGCCAGCAGCGTCGGGAGTACTATCCCCCTACCCCTTCTAGTGGCCGTAACAAGTACAGCCGCTTCCGTGATCCTATCTCTTCCCCTGACTACACCGCTCCTCCCGGTGCGCTGACTACTCGTCCTCCTTTCCCTGGTCCTCCCATTCATATCACGGATATGACCATCTCGGCTTGGCACGACCAGATGATGGAGCTTTATGCCACCATCCGCAACTTCGTTGACGTGTACGCTAACCAGCCCACCTTCATCAACCCTACTGATCTCTCCGACACTCGTCTCTGGCCAGTCCTCTTGGCGACCTATCACCCTCTGTCTGAACATGAGGCTGTTTCTTACCTCGAGTTTCACCTCAAGGACGAGAGCTCCAAGTCTTGCCTGGTCACTCGTGTTATCATTGACTACATTGTCAACCGCGTCTGGGTTCCTCGTGCTTGGATGGGTGCTGAGGGCGATGCTACCTACGGCTTGATAGAAGTTGAGAAAGAATTTGAGAAGACTCAAGGTATGTTGCCTGCCCTTATAACTATGTTTCTGATCTTGATGCTAACACCACCACAGGCCAGCCGGCTGCTCGTCGCCAGCATATCCTCGATCGTCAGGCGAGCGTTGTCGACTCCATCCTCAAGTTGGACAGCTTCCAGGAGTTCAGCAAGGTCCGCTGCCAAGAGATCTCGGACGTGATCCTTAACATGATCCAGCCGCTCCTCAACCCATCCGCTGATCCTACCACGACTTATGAGGAGCTCCAAGGCGTCTCGTCTGCCGCGTGGGCTCTTTCGAGCCGCATTCTCAGCAGTCGCTTGACCTTTGACTTTCGATTCCCCGAGATCGGAAGCCGCTTCTCGTGCCAGTCCATGATCCCCATCTGGCCTGACTCGGAGCCTGTCGAGCTTCAGGCCAAGCACTGGCGTGTTGCCCTTGTCACTACTCCTGTTGTGACTTGCCGTAACGACACGGGCGCCAACATCTCTGCGCACTCGGTCTCTTTGGCTGATGTCGTCTGCATGCAGTAAATGCTGCACTTAGTCTTATCAGGCCACTGCAGAGAGGATAGAGGATCTACCAAGATCCTCTTCCCAGAATCTACGAGATTCTTATTGAGTATGGTGACCACTACAATTGTACCTTCATGTCACCTCAATTTTTGACGAAAGTTACACAACGATGTACGCTCTGGCCATTTCGAGGAGAAGACACATACCTCCTCGTTCTCTATCAGCGCAACATTTACATCGTCGCTCAGCAGATAAGCGAGCACAGGCGTTTACTTCATTATATCAAGGACATTTGCTTTTTTTCTACATTTCGAGGCAGGCGATTTCCCGCGCATGGATCACAATGACATTGGGTTCTCTTTCATGGATGGATAAAGGAATCCATATATCACATCTCTTCCCCCTTCTGGAGATAAATGACGAATCTATACCCCGGGGATGAGTTTGTTTCTTTGCATTTTCTTTTCCGTCATGGGGGAAAACAGGAAAACAGGTACAAGGGGGTTCTTGGTGGATGAAGATGCAGTCAGTCTCGTGGGGGAACACAACAACTACTACTACGGGGGGTCACAATAAGTCCTGGGAAATGTTATAGCCTCAAGCAGAGGAAGTGAGAGGCAAATGAAAGCATTCGAGAGAGACTTAGATGGGAGTGATACTGGACTTAATAATTGAATTTTGGTACATTAAAGTAAAAATGTATTGTGATTGAAGTAATCTCGTGGGAGATTGTTATTCCAGTACTGTAAACCTGGTATAAAATCTAAGTATCTAACCGCCCAGCCAGTCCAGGGTATCAATAGTAAAACAGAGAGCCACCGTAGTAGTAATACAAAAGAGAAGTAAACCCCAGAGAAAAGAAAACCTGAAGCCGTCTCCAGGTAAGAGAAACGTATGGATGATTAGCGGCGGCTGCTGCTAGGAGAGCCACGAGTAGATCTGCGATCTAGGCGTCGTACAACCGCGCCGAGAACAACTTTGAGGATCCCATCGGCCGTCAACGCCTTACTGTTGTCCGAGCCGGTAGAGTTCCAAGTTGCTGTGTCAACCATGTCGCGAATGCCCTGCTCAGCGAGATCATCATCAAGCTCGCGAAGAGCCTTTGCCGCACCACGCTCGTTGCCAACTTGGAAGAATTGGATGCCGACCTGATGAGGAGGTGCCTCGATTTGGTCGAGCTTCTTGGCGTGGTGCACGATGATACTCTCTGGGTCGTCGGTGGGACAACCGTCAGTGATGACAATGATGTTGACAGGCTTGGTCGAGTCAAGGTTATCTGGGCGGCGAGAGACATGCGAGACATAGGGCTTGAGAATGCTGTGCAGGCGTGCACCAGTAGGGGTTGAACCGCTGGGGCGAACAGATTCGAAAAGGCGCTGGACTTGAGTGGCATCGCGAATGTGGCAGTATCCGCCAGGGGCTTGAGTGCCGTTGCCAACGGAAGAAGAACGGTGGTTCAGGAAGTAGACGTCAATGCCGTCAGGGTCGTGAGTAGTGCAAATAGGGGCGATGGTGCTAAGAGCTTCGCGGACTTCTCGCCACGAGCGGCCAGCCATTGATCCAGAGTCGTCGATGACAAAGATGGTGTCAAAGGTAGATAGGAAAGCATACTTGTCCTCCGCGCTGGTGACACTAGAAAGGCTAGGAGAAGGCGATGCTACGCGACGAGGGATTTCGAGGCGTGAAGATGTCTTGGGAGTAGCTTCATAGGCAGGAGGAGCCTCGTTGGCTGGATTATAGAGTGTTAGTCGCGAGATCGGGTTACACGAGGATGTGCAGGGGTGAGACTTACGGACATCGAGGTAGGGGTTGTTGCTGCCATGGCTAGAAGTGGTATTTGTGTTTCCCATATTGTGCTGCGTAAAGTCCTTGGATGTACTCTTCTTGGTTGAGAACTTATCCTTGATGCGGCTAAACATTTTGGGAGATGATGGAGCTGCGTGAGGCATCTTGGGTAGAGTTTGAGGTGGTTGTTCTTATAGGTGTTGTTAAGAGTTTGACAGGTTGGTGATTCACTTTCTTTGTATGACTGAAAGCGGAGCCGAAATAGTTTGAGTTTGAGTTTGAGGAACGAGTGACCAAGTGTAGGTTTGTGTCGAACTCTTTCTTTGCTGATTGTACTGCTTGTTCTTTGTTCTTTACTGTGTAGCTTGATGATAATGTGAATTGAATGTGCGGACTATTGACTATCTTTATATTAAACATACTTTTTTCTAGGGCAATATAACACTCAATAAGGCAGAATTATTCTTCAGATTATTCCTTTGATGGCCAAAGTCAAATCTCGTTTCAGAGCAATGGTGTTGTTTCTGAGGTTGCCTTGCGGCAGTGCAGGGGGGCGTTGACCCCCGCTATGACCTGTGCCTCACTGACTGGCCAGTTGGTTCGCCATAGGCAGTCAAGGCATTTTTGCACAGCCAGGGCTGTGATGTCCATGTGACCAATAGCAGCAGCCTAGGCACACCAAGCCCCAGCTTAGTAGTTTCCATTCTACCGGGTCTGCGCTGGATCTGGGTTCCTTGCAGATCATTTTCCTTCATTCCTTTCTTTTTCCCTTAGGCATTGAACCTGTCAAAGGGGAAGGGTTCATGACTCTCGATCTGGTCCAATCAGATACATCTTTGACAGCCCAGGCACAGAAAAAATCTCCGAGTGTTTGATTGTTTGGTGGCTATGGGGGCTGACTTTCTACCACGTGCGAATGCCTTGCATGCTTGAGCCTCCATAGTCAACCTCATAACTGGGCGTTGTTGCTATCACAACCTGAAAGTGTATCTTCCGTAAACACCAACTGCAAAGTTCCCAATGAAAATTATTACTGATTCCAGTACTTGGCGTAGTTCCTTTCAATCCATTGCGCAAAAGCGAAAACATGATCAATACATGGTATCCATTAACGGAGTCATGTCTCGATTAACACAGAACCACAGATTATGGATTATATACTATCGTTGACTTGTACTTGACCCCAGCTTTGCATCTCAACAAATAAACCATAGACAAATTACAACCCGGAATTAAAAGAATCAAAGGATGCCTTGACGGCACGAGATAGAAATTCAAAGGAAATAAGGGTGGCTGGCGCCGCATAATACAAAGAAGAAAAAGGAGGCATGACCGACGTCAGCTATAACAAGGTACCAAGACATGGATCCTACTTAAGATGAGCAGGTCAGCCTGCGTGCTTTTAGTTCTCTGGTTCGCCAGGCTTGCACTTGTCCTTGTTCAACACCTGCCACAGGGTTGGGATCGACTTGAGAGCCGGGCTAGGGGCGAAGGCCGGAACGTCAGTAGGTGTGCGATCAGTCACCTCGTTTGCCTCTTCACCACCCTCGGCTACCCACTCCACGACTGAAGGGAGATCCCACTTGAATTCCTCATACTCGACCATATCTTTCGTCACCCGACGGCCTTGTAGTTGCCATTCTTGAAAGCGATCGTAGCCTTCCACACGTTGTCATATTGTTATGCGGGTGGTTCTATCAGTGATGGCCGGCTGGCAGCACTGTCAGCCTGCGAATGAAACGAACCGCAGAGCTCAAAGCTTAGATCAAGTTACTATCTAATGATTGAAGAGGCTCTGGTAACCTCAAACATATAAGTCTCTAGGCACAAGTTGACTTGATCAACGATTTCTCTCAGTGTCCGATAGCAGCTTTCGGATTCCCCAACCGGCAGAAAGGCCGAGGGACCTTGCATTCAGTCTTGGTAACCTGGTGTTGCCATTCTTGTGGCCTCTACTCGACGAGATACAACTGGACAAATGATTGTATCCCGCCGCCGTCGACGCCGGCATACCACCATACTTGATCGATCGCATGCGGTGATGAAAGCCCTTCCGACGACACTCCATCCGATGGAAGTTCTTCCTCCGATGAGGACAGACGTCAACCCGGAGAAGGAGAGGAGCATTTCTTTTAGAATTGCGCTCAGGGAGGGAAAGCTCAGGTTCGACACGATTAGCTTTCGTATCAGGTCAATCTGCTTTTGGAGAATAGTATTCAAGTTGGGCCATTGGAATAACACATGTGCTTCTAGAAATACCTTCAATAGCTCCCAGTCGATTACTAGTAATGCCATATAATCGATTTCCTCTATCATCTTGGCGGCCGCGTCCGGGTTAAGTCACTCTCCACGGACAAGTTCTATTTCTTGGTCACCAAGTCCAGGTATGCAATTTTGTGAGCATTGGGTTATAATGGAAAACTGTGTTCTTTGTTGTTGTTGACACTGGCCTCTTTTACTTCAAGAGGTTGCAGAGCATACTTTATATAGTACAGGTATGGTCTCGTCAACTTTGGTCCAAAGGTCTTGACACTCCTCAGGGAATTTGTCCATGAACCCGCGCTTCAATTCCCTATTTTAAAGGCCAATCAGGAAATGCTACCTCCGACATACTCAGCCTTGGTTGCTTTGTTGATAGCCGGGTGGTTGGGTTCTAACCGGGCTTTTGCAACCCGGCTGATCATCCCGTCTGGTTGAGAGTCGAATCACTCAAGTTCTCGCGCGATCATGTCGAGATGGAGTGGCGAGTGTACCAAGCGTGGGTTCTCGCGAAAATGGAGGTCGAAGTCGTCATCCATCTCGTAGTCGAGTGCCGTGATCGACTGGTTGACTAACTCCTGGACCCTGTCCAACAGGCCATGCTCCTCAGGCTTGAAGGTAGGGTACTTCAAGCTTATATCACAAAGCTCGTCCAAGGTAATTATGCCTTGGGGATCCATTAGCCGCTGGGCTAGGTTTGTCGGCAGGTCGATCGCAGCTACTGCGCTATCTTGGTCCTCAAGCTGAGGAGGAGTCGCAATAAGAGAATGAGCCAGAGGTTCGACGAGTGATGTGGTAATAGGAGGATGAGCCAGAGGTTTGGTGTTTTTCTCCTGTTGAGGAGATGGACCACTGGCGTTTATTCGCCCCTCTAGCCCGCCCCAATATGTCCGACCCTCCAAGTTTAAAAACTTCCACCAAGTTCCGAGGGCGGATCGTGATTGACTCACGAGGTGGTTAAGGTCGGTCGGCTTGAACTTGGAGGGTTCAGCCCCTGTCTCATGCTCATCTCCAAGGAAGCGGAACACTTCTTTGGAGCTGAAGGTAGGAATCTCGTCTTTGGTGACATAGTGGCCGCGTTCATCTGTGGGCTGCGGTCAGCGGAGGCAGTGTCGGTTGGGATATACTGGCACCTACTACTCAGAGCCGGAAAGTTCTCCAAACTCGGTCATTTGGAGGAAGTAAAAGTCGTAACAAGGGGAAGTTGCTTTGGTTGCCATGACTCCAAGTCGATGGGGTGGTCTTGGCTGTATCCCTCGCGAGAAGTGGAGCGGTGTGTTTTGATAGTTCTTTGGTTCTTCGGGGGCAAGGGAAATTATAAGAAGAGGGTGTAGGTAGAATGAGGGGTCGGTGTTTGGGAAACGTGTGCTTGGTGTGGTAGGGTGTGATGTGAGGTTGGTGAGGATGTGTGAAGGAGGAGGTTCAACAAGTGCGCATAAGTTTGAAAAAGATATCAAGCGGGGCAACGAACTCTGCAGGCAGAGGGATTTGCATGCTCTCTTCTTGAAGTGACTTCTATTTGCAGGTCTCAGAGCTGCCTACAGCTGTTGGCAGTGCCATCCTCACTGCCAATCTCCTTTGCCAACTGCCGCTTCACAATGAGTCACAGTCTTGTCTTCTCAATACGTAGGTAACTGTTCAAACTTCAATGGGTTATACCGTTATACCCTTGCTGTATCAGGTGTTCACTCCAAATCAGGATCTTCTTATGAAGAGGGAGAGGACTCAAGTCTCTACCGATCGACTCAGATCAGTACCATTGTTAGCACACTCAATCGATCTCCTGGCTCTCCCGAGTTCGTCTTAACACTTAAATAGTGTCTGTAATGTGATCTCTGTTCTTGATACATGTAGGATAAATAAACATGGGTCGAACGGTCTTAGTATCATCCCTTAGGCCTTCATAACTGGCTTCTATGTGATAGTTGATCCTAAATTCAGTATGAGTATGCTCTCAAAGATGTTCAATTTTAGACGAGATCCATAAATGTCTTATGGTGATATTATAGTAAATTTAGCTAAACTGAATAGATACTTAGAGGATCTACGCGATCCTCTCCGTTGTGCTTCCTATAATGATGAATGCATGAATCGCAACGCAAATAATCTTCGTCATTCTTGTGACCAGGAAGGAAACTCCAACGTCGGCTGTAGTTGCTGCTGTCTGCATCGCAATTGAGGTTTATGCAGCGTCGGAAGAGGCCGGTCTCGGGGCACGTATCTATATGCGATCCTCGTCATGGGTCCTCTAATGATTCATACATGTGTCGCAACGTAAATAGTCTTCGTCATCTGTGTGGCCTTGTATATAATACCAACGACCAGAATAGTCACTTGTTGAATTATCACAATTGGGATTGCGTATGCGAAAGTGGCGTCAGTGATCCTACTTGCCATCCCAGGGTTGTCTCGGTAGAAATGGGGATTCTCTTGGGTGGTCTTGAGGTCCTCGCTCGTTGGAAAGTATTCTAGATCGCTGAATCGATCCGCAAACTCGTCCTTATCACCGTGAGTGTCAGTCGGGCTGCCAGTATGTACGGCCTCTATAGACAAAAAAGCACCACTTCACCCCCAGGTTGAAAGCAGCGCAGTTCACTATGAACGGCGAATCCTTTGTGTTGGGATCACCGCTCATAGCCGAGTCGATGCTAAAAACCACCCCTTCGTCCACATGACTAGAGCCCAGGTTGACAAACGGCTCTTTAGAGTGCCCAACACCGATAGCTTTCCACACGACAGCTTGTCCTGGTTCGCCGTTCTTGGCAATCCAGTCCAAGAAGGTTGGGGTGACTAGTATCTGTGTGAACTCATTGTCGTCGTCAATAGACTCTGAGCGGGACTCCTTTCTTGTGCTTTAGGGGCCTGACGGCCCTTGTCGGCGATAGTTCCTCTCTAGTTTAGGTACCCCCTATATCACATATTAGCAAAGTACTAGAGAATAATAGAAGTGATGGGTTGCTACATGTGAATCAAGTCTTCCAGACCACGTAAGAAAACCTCGGGGTGAGGTGGGTCAATAAAGTCGAATTCGGCCCCGTGAGGAGGGTTGCCATCCCCATGCGTGGGTTGCACCCAGCTTGCTTGACTTTGCCAGTATCTACTTGTAGGCAGTCCCGGCCTTCACGAAGCTGGTAACCCAAATGCATGGGCGCTGGAGGTCGGCACTTGTCTAACACGTGCTCCAAGTCGGGTTTACCTCCGTAGATACCAAGGTAGGTTATCATGAAGCTCTCACATTGCCGTGGGATGCATCTTGTTGTGCCTTGAGATTGATCCTCACTAAGCCAGGGGTTCTCCCAAATGCCAACGACTCTAAAGTTCAGCATAACGTCTTCTTGGACCGTAAATTCGTAGTGAGCCCCATATGAGCTTGAGTTCTCGCCGTTGGCTTCTTGTTGGCCAATATGACCTCGTCCCTTCTTGCTTAGATACAGAAGATCTAATATATACTTGCGTTTCCGGGACCTTTTTTAGGTCAACTCCGTCTCTCGGTCTTTTGACTATATGGCGCTGAGTGGCCTTTGATGGCCCATAAACCATGTCTATTTGTGCCAGACGAGTCATGATATCGACGTGTTTCACCCGCCTCGTCGTCATCACGATCGTAGGTATCGTAGGTATCGTCCTCGTTCCACTCCTCATAGTGGGAACGTCTGTACTGATCACACCTGGAACGTCGAATATGTCCTCACGAGTAGGGATAAATCCTTCATTCCAGTGGTGCGTAACGCATGAACAGCAGTAGCGAGGGCCGAAGGGGTCGCTTCCATGTAGGTGGAGTAGACGATATAATCTGATATCCCCAGGTATAGTGCGCTTCGTTGACCTGCCGCACTGCGTGTTGGCGCACTGATCTGCCTGAATCTGCGATTCAGGACAGCCCTGTATCAGACCAGTTCCAGTTCTTCTCGAAGTTGGAAATCTAGCGCGAAAGAAGCAGCTAGCCGCAATCCGCATGGGATTTGTTCCAGGTCGCTGAATGGGTCTCACTCACTAGAGTTGTTAGGACCAAACAGGTTTGGAGAGTGGCGGCTGAATCTGAGATCCGGGAGCGAAAGCGGGTGCGTCAAGCACTCCGCTAGCTCCTGCGGCGCGCAGTTGTTCCTCTAGGACCTCATAGTCTTGGGCATTACCTCGGTTGGTAGATGGGTTACCAGGGCCCATTCCCTGGGATCGGAAGCCGACCCAAGCTCTGGCAACGCGTGCCAGTATGTCTTTGTCTGTCGGGGCAATAACATCTGGGGTTATGGCCACCAAGTCGATATCGCCCATAGTGAACGATTTAGCGGGATTCTCCTCAAAGGCGTCCAGGAAATCTTCAGGCATTTCGTTGACCTTCTCTTGAACCCCGGCTTCTTCGGCATCTAAGCCTTCAAGCGAGAGCAGGTACTCGCGGTCGAATTTCCATAGTGGCTCCTCTCCTAGCAGTTTGTGGATAATATCTTCCTTAACTGACATCCCTCTCAAGAGGTCTACCTTCCTGATGTCGGCGCGGCAGGCTGCCCGAGCCTTCACGAACTTTTGTGCCAGATGGGGGTTTTCCCTCCTGAACTCAGGGCTCCCGTCGCTATACAAGATGTCCGCCCAGTAAGGTACATAGGTCTCGTCTTCGAAGAGCTCTAGGTCGGTCGAGTGCCCATCAGGCAGAGGTGGGGCAAGATAACCCCTTCTTCTTTTTCTCTTTCTTGCGGAGGGCCAGTCCTTGCTTTCCCGCTCTCGCCCCCTTTATTCTTCGTTGGGAAAGGTCATCATCGCTAACCTTCATCCTTCGATCTCGTCCTCGTCTTCACCTTCCCCTTGCTCCCCCTCTTAGTATCGACCATCGTCCTCATCGCCATCGTAGCTCTTAGCCTCCCGATCAGTGATGCAACTGCTTGTGTCTGAAGAGTTGCGATATCGGCGTACACCAACCGGTGAGGGAGGTTGCAAGGAATCTCAGGAAGATCGAGAAGATTGGCAGGCTTGAAATACAACCTGTTGAGAACCTTTTGTGTGAGCCGTGGCATCCCAGATAGAATGCGGGTTGTTGGATCTTCTGGACGTGTATCTAACAACAGGGGCCGGAACTGTCTCGCCATCTCTCTTTGTTCTCTTGGCAGGCGGAACTACTCGGTTGTCGACTGATGTCGGAAGGTGCAGAAACTTGTGATTAGCTCTGTTAGATAACTCTGGAAGCGAGGGAAGTCGGTATTCTCGTCCTCGACTGAGTCTTCATTGTCGATTTCTGCAATGTACTGATCGACAGTTTCGAAGGCAAGGTTTTTCCTCTTTCTTCCCCTCTTTCGAGGGGCCCGTCGTTGCTTGCCACTTCTTAGTCTTTTGCTACCTGGTTGGTAGCGGTCGTCATCGGAATACTCGTCCTCTGGTTGCAAGAAACTCCGCTTCTCCTTCGTAGTAATAATCGTCCTCTTCGTCATTATTCTTAGTCTCCTTGTCAGTTATGCAATATGCTTGCTTGTTGGGCGCAACTTACATTGAATGGGGAGGCACCATGCCCTCGCGAGGAGGATGGCCCTACCACGACCTGGTCCTACTTGCAGGCAGTCCAGCAAATGATCGAGATATTTACCTAATGTTAGGTAAAAGGCCTAAGATATGATAAAATACTTTAGGCAATTCAGCCTAAAGTATGCTCAAAAGTTTCGTTGCGTAGGCGGTAGAGGTAGTTCCAGCTGGCGTCTCCTCTCCGGCCCATCCCGAAGTAATTGACGAACTTTGCGGCGTTGAGAGTCGCCAACATGACGATAATCTTCAGGTCAGGACGTCTAGATACTGCTCTCTTGAGCAGGGCCAGTAGGACGTCCGTAGCCAAAGTGCGCTCATGCGCCTCGTCGATGATGATACAAGCCTGTTTTCAAAATCAGGATCGTACTCGGAACCCAAATGGTTAACTGAGAGAACCTACATAAAGCTTGAAATCGGGGTCCTTCTTCGAAATCTGGAGGAGGACGCCGTCCGTCACGTACGCGAGGCGGGTTTGCTTTTGGTCCACCTTCCGATCGAAGCGAACGACGTATCCTACCTCCTCTCCGACTTGCACATCCATCTCTTTGGCCGTACGATCGGCCACAGAGGTGGCGGCAAGGCCCCGAGGCTGGGTGCAAGCGATCTTGCCATCGCCCTCCCACTCGTCATATAGGACGAACTGGGGAACCTGGGTGGTCTTGCCAGAACCAGTCTCACCGGAGAGGACGATGACCTATTGCAAAGTAAGATTTAACCCAAAAGTGGATGAAGGTAACCAGAGAAGAGACTGACTGACCTGGTTCTTCTGGTATACGTCCAGGAATTCCTGCCTCATAGCGGAGACAGGAAGGTTCCGGCGCGACTTGAGCAGATTCGAATATCTCTTGCTATGTAGCTTACCAGGGCGAAATGGATGAGCCTCTGAGTCTTCTATCGCAATAGCCTGAGCGGCTGTGGTCTTGTTACGCTTAGAGTGCTTCCATTTTGGATGGCTTCAGTCGAGCCTGTGCTCGTGGTTGTGACGTTGCTGGCGATAAAGAAGAAGGGCAGAAGTTATGGTATTGCTGGCTTGCGATCAAAACATGCGGGGTGTGGGTGAAGATGATCACCGGCCGCCAGCTTGTGTATGTTATCTGTGGAGCCCATTACCCATTGTTTATATATACGTAGGCACATTGATATATAGATAAAATGGAAGAAGCTTGATTCTCTTCGATCTAGTCTGCAAGAAGTTGGGTCTTATATATGCTTCAAGAACACTCTCGGTTTGCCCTATAAGCGACCTGCATCTAAGGTAAGGAAACATACAAACATCCTAACCAATGATTAAAGGCCAACTGGGTTGTTAAAGCAATCAACGATGGAACTTTGTCTAAGACACGAATGGCAGAGGTGAAGTGAGCGTTGATTGCACATGTTGCCTTGTGGTACATCCAAACCAAGATTGGCATGGAAATGGTTGAAGCCAGGCCTACAGGTGGAGGTTCACACCAGTCTTTCTTGGGGATGATTTCAACCCGGGGAAACAAGCCGCAAGAGCGAGCGCTAGTAACTTGGGTATACGTATTGCGCGAATAAGTAAAGATAAGAAAAGGCCCCCCCGAGCCCATCGCCGTGTTACGGCGAGGCCATCAAGTTCCCCGGCTTAGTCGAGGTGAGCAAGGTGAGCATAGACAACCTCCCCCGGTCTCCAAAACGTTCCACGCGAGGTCGTAGTAACGCCATTACACTGACTTGAGACACGGTGTCTCGTGATTCGACGAGCTGTCAGTGGCCTCTTGAGGCTCACGGACCCGCGAGATCGGGACCAACCGGGCTGCATCCATGGGTCTTGAGGGTGAGTGAATACTTTTTCTGGATCTTCTAGCGAGCTTCTAGGGTGTTTCAAGCTCGGCTTCTCACCGAGCTTCCCTTCTGATCTGATGCACAACATCCCATTCCACAGCCTCATAATGGTGAAGGTGAATCCTTTCGTTTGTCGTTCTACAGACAATGAGTGGAGGTCAAGGGGACGGGCCGGCAGCCAAGCCCCCGGTCGGTGTGGCTGACTTGTCGTCCTGGGGCCGTCTCATGCGAGCCGGAGATATTGTGGGTAAGGGGAGAGACCAACTGGGGTTTTAGGTAACGATATCGAGGTGAGCCCCTCTAAGATCGTCACGATGCCATTGTCGGCGGGCCCTGACGGGTGAGTTGAGTCTGGTCAGGTTGAGATTGGGCACGATGGGGAAATTCAAAAAGGAAAAGAGAAGATGCGCCGCGAAGAGAGGAGGAATAGCAATGTGTCTTCTGTTATTGTAGATGGACTACGGTACTCTGACAAGGTGAATTCCTTGCTCACCTGTTTCCCCCACTGGGGTTCCCGCATAAGCTGGGCAAGCCGTGTACATACGTCACCTTGCTTGCTCCCATGAGCTTCAGACATAAGATGCTCCGGGTCGTGTTAGAGGAAAAGACATTTGATTTCAGAGAGTAAATTTGTTAATTCAGGGCGCGAATTAAATGATTGGGCAAGATTGGGATAGCTGAGAATGTGTGCATCTGTTAGAGAAGCGTCTCGACTGCAAACGACCTGACAAGTCGTATCAGGCTTGCGAAAAGGGGGGCATTTACCCCAGGATTGCCGCTGTAATGGAACGTCAAAGTGCGAATAGTGGCATGCTCTAGAGATTAGTGTGCTATTGCTCCAAAGATTTGGTGAGCTGTTTCCTGGCACAGCCGCAGAGAAAAGAGAGAGGCCGTCCTAGTTACCTGAATACGATGCGTTTCTGGGAAAAGATAACCAAGGCGACAAATGATTGTTCAGCTACTGCTGTTTTCCGTCATGTCTAATGCATGCATCCAATCCAATCCTATGCAATCCTCCACGTTCAGCCCAATCCAATTACAACCATCATCACCTTTCACCTTGCAGCTAAGGTCAATGCTCACCTCCCCGACCTGCGCTCACAGGCCAACTAAACCTGGTTTTTCTAGGCAATGTTTACCTGAATGGCTTCTTGTATCTTGTATTCTACTGTTTCGTGACACATTACACACACAGCAAGGTACCTGAAGCGGCAAGGTCCCACCCCCGAATTTTTCGGTGACAGACGTGGACGGGTACGGGAGCGATTTTGCACTTATATTCAATCCCCCGTTTATTGTCCACATCGTCTTTTCCTCCTCTCTTCTTCCTCTTTTTTTCTCTTGAGGTTGTTTCATTCCCCCCACCGACTCTTCTGGTTTTTCGGCTCTCGCATCGCCATTACTGTGACGTCTTCACCTTGCATGACCTAAAGCCGTCATCTACATTACCTAAACAAGCTTCCTACCTCCAGGAAGCAAGCATCGTCTTTGGAGGCCAAAATCAAATACCACTACACTTTTTGAACAAAATTCTTGTCTCTGTTCACTCTCACCCACCGTCATCATGTCTTTCGGAGGACGCAAATTCTCCATCAACCGCCACACTGGCGAGCCCAAGCCTCTCACTCGTCGTTTTAGTACGACTGAGCCCTCAGTGAACGGTACGTCCCTGTCTCTTCTGTATGGTTTCTACGCCCATCTCGCTTCCATGACAGCTTGGCCCCTCTTGTTCTCCATGATCTAAGCTCTGAGCTCCATCAACACTCACAACTAGAGCTTGATGAGCTTCCAAAAGTCAAAAGATCACCAAAACCCTCATCTACTCACGTTCACCGTTTTCTCACCTCCCCCTCACCGTCCCGCCTTTTACGTCCCGGTGCCACTGGGGCGTTAACCCCTTCCAATCCCTGTCATAGATGCCCCTCCATGAACCCCTCCAAACCCGCCTTACCCAGCTGCAGCCAAGCTTTGGTGCAGCAGCAGCGACTCCCCACAACGTCATTGTCAGACCCTAGAGTTTTTAGACATCACAACCGAACTTCTGTATCACTGTAACAAAGACACAAACACAACAACAAATTACTGACATATATTTTACAGAGTTCCAGTCAAAGGTTCATCGTCAGTTCCGAAACGCTCATGAGGGCCACATGCCCCACGCCGGCCTCGACGCCAGCCGATCATCCACCGGTGTTATCTGGTGTACAGAGCGAGCCTCCGAGTATGGCTACCTTGAGGATCCTGATTCCTGGGCCAACCTTGGTCAGGGTGCTCCCGAGGTCGAGGACGACATTGCCGGTTGTTTCCCCCGACCCGAGAGTATCAACATTTCCATGGCCGGCCGAGAGTACGGTCCTACAGCTGGTATCAAGCCCCTGAGAGAAGCTGTTGCCAAGCTCTACAATGAGGCGCACCGAAAGGGCAAGGACAGTCAGTATACGTGGGAGAACGTCGCCATCGTCCCTGGTGGTCGTGCTGGTCTCATCCGTATCGCTGCTGTCCTTGGCAACTCATACCTGTCTTTCTTCTTGCCGGACTACACAGCCTACAATGAGATGCTGAGTCTTTTCAAGAACGTAAGTTTGTCTGCCATCCCTCGATGCTCCGGTTTAACAAATCTCACAGTTTGCCGCCATTCCCGTTCCCCTGTCCGAAGAGGACGGCTACCACATCCACCCTGACAAGATCGCAGAAGAGATTGCCCGTGGTACCTCAGTCATCCTGACTTCAAACCCCCGCAATCCTACCGGCCGTGTCATCCAGAATCCCGAACTAGCGGAAATACAGGATATCTGCCGAGAACGTGCGACCTTCATCTCTGATGAGTTCTATTCAGGATATAACTACACAAGTAATTGCGACGGGACTACAATCTCCGCAGCCGAGAACGTTGAAGACGTCGACGAAGACGATGTTCTCATCATTGATGGTCTCACCAAGCGCTTCCGTCTCCCGGGGTGGCGAATCGCCTGGATCTTGGGACCCAAGGGTAAGCACACACCAATGGATTCCCAATACTAAAAAGCCAATACTAACTCAAATTCTACAGAGTACATCAATGCGTACGTGAATTTCCATTTTTTCTGGGATTTTTGTCGATTTTCCTCCATTATTTCTCAATTTACAAACATTTCCCTCTCTTTCAATTCTGACCATAGTTCATTACTAACACAATATCAGCATCGGTTCATGCGGTTCTTACCTCGATGGTGGTGCCAGCCATCCTTTCCAGGAGGCCGCTATTCCTATGCTTGAGCCCAGCGTTGTCCATAACGAGATGATTCACCTCCAAGCTCACTTCAGAGTACGTTTTGCTATATGAAAGGCATGACATTCAAGATCACTAACAATGTCTTAGGACAAGCGTGACTACGTCGTGCGACGTCTCCGCGAGATGGGCTTCATCATCAAGTATGTGCCTGACTCGACCTTCTACCTGTGAGTTATCACCCAGCCCCAAAGAGTTATCCAAATCAAGCTAAGTGTTTCTCAGTTGGCTCAACCTTGAGGGTCTTCCCGAGTCCATTGCGGACGGTCTCAACTTCTTCCAGGCTTGTCTTGAGGAGAAGGTTATTGTGGTGCCTGGTATCTTCTTCGACCTCAACCCTTCGCGTCGCCGTGATCTCTTTGACAGTCCTTGCCATCACTTCGTGAGACTTTCATATGGTCCCCGAATGGACGTGCTTCGCATGGGAATGGATGCTATCGAACGTGTTGTTCAAAAGTGAGTTCTTATCTTGATGTCTTGGGTGATATACAGAGCTAACACGACATAGGCACCGCAAGCTTAACTAAGCTACCCTAAACCTGCCAAGGCTTGTAATTACAACTTTATTTTAAATCGCATTGTGCCATCATGTAGGATTGTCCAACTCAGTGGTGCTATCATGCTTCGTACAAGTTTTGGTGGTTTCGAAGGGATGCTTGGAGGAAACAAAGGGATGTGTTACCAAGACTGTTAGGCGTGATAACACACAGAATATACCAACGACTTGAGCTGGGGATATACAAGGATTGGTGTTGATGGGAGGGCTTCTTTATAGATAGAGGGAGGACCCTGACAAGACAGATATATCCACCGTTATTATCTTGATTGGTCGACCTGCTTACATGTTTGTCTGACTAGAAAGTGCCATATTATCTCGAATCATTTGACGATGGCCTTGTGGTGTTGGGTGGCATTTACATGGCAAGCCCAACGGTTTGTGATGAATTAATCCGACGGTTTCCATTGTTATCCCTCTCTTCTCTTACACGTGGGATATGATATCACAAGTTGACCATTGAGTCAAGATGTGTTAGAGGTAGAGCGAGCTAGACCGCCGCATCTATGCAGATGCATTTATCACGCCTTATCCCGCCCCCAGATCCCTTGACCCAAGTCATTTCGCCATCGCCCCTGCTTTCGACCCCGAATTTAGGTCTCGATCCTATCACAGGCCGTAACGAAACTTCAGGGCTGGGCAGGGCGATGGCGACATCACATCCCGCCGCGTAGATCTCACCCACCCCTTCTCCAAGAGTTCCGATCTCCTTGATGAAAGAAGTAAAAACGGCCTAAAGAAGATATACCCGCTTTGAATGGACCTGAATGTGGTATTTGCGTCCCCCACGCATCGAAGTTATTACTAAAGACTGTAACTGGGCCTCAGACATCTATGAAGTGAATGGGTTGGAGTTGAGCAACAGCTGTGACGATACAAGGCATACAGAGAAGGTCCCTTATGAAACGATTGACCCTGGAATAGAGGCAAATACTTATTTTGTGATACAACAACAAATGCGTTGCTTCATGTCAATGATGATATTGTAATAATT
>JABEXW010000629.1:0-41617 GCA_013266185.1 Fusarium sarcochroum
AAAGCAGCCGAGCATGCTCGGCGCAGGGCGCAGTTCCTGGCGAGTCTTCTGTGAGCGGCACTGCCTACCTTAGCATAGCCTATGGGTATGACAATGCTCATAGGTGGCGGAACTTTGGTGCTTTGATTGGCTTCATGGCTGCTTATATGATTCTTCATCTGGTTGCCACTGAATATGTTGCTTCTGAACGATCCAAGGGAGAGGTACTGGTATTCATTCGCAAGGCCTTGAAGAAATTCCAAAAGGGACCCTCCGACATTGAGACTGGACGCACAGAACAAGCAGGTCCAGAAATCTCTTCTTCTGTGTATGCTGCCGAAGGAGTAGAGAAACAGACCTCTATCTTCCACTGGAACAAGGTCTGCTATGATGTCAAGATCAAGGGACAGCCACGCAGGATTCTGGACGAAGTTGATAGATGGGTCAAACCAGGAACTCTTACCGCATTAATGGTAAGTTTGCTTGCTTTTGACACATGACCTTGGCTTGACTAACATGTGCTACAGGGCTCCTCGGGAGCTGGGAAAACGACCCTTCTGGATGTCCTGGCCAGCCGAGTAACCATGGGTGTTGTTAGTGGAGACATGCTCGTTGACGGCAAGCCTCGTGATGCCTCGTTTCAGGGGAAAACGGGCTATGTGCAGCAACAAGATCTCCACTTGCATACATCTACCGTTCGAGAGGCCCTCACCTTTAGCGCTTTACTCCGGCAACCCAAGAAGTACAGCCGACAAGAAAAGCTCGACTATATTGATACGGTTATCAATCTGCTTGAGATGAAAGATTATGCCGATGCTATCATCGGGATACCAGGAGAGGGCCTCAACGTTGAACAGCGTAAACGACTAACTATAGGTGTTGAACTTGCAGCCCGTCCCCAGCTTCTTCTCTTCTTTGACGAGCCAACCTCTGGTTTAGATAGTCAGACTTCATGGTCTATCTGTAACCTGATGGAAAAGCTAAAGAGAAGCGGCCAAGCTATCCTCTGCACAATCCACCAGCCTTCTGCCATGTTGTTTCAGCGCTTCGATCGACTGCTACTCTTATCCAAGGGCAAGACCATCTACTTTGGCGACATCGGACAGAACTCCAAGGTTCTCGTCGACTATTTCATGCGCAATGGAGCCCATGATCTCCCGGCTGAATCTAACCCGGCTGGATACATGTTGGAAGTCATTGGCGCTGCCCCGGGCGCGGTGACAACCGTCGATTGGCCGCAGGTTTGGCGGGATAGCGTCGAGTGTCGACAAGTCCTTAGAGCTTCGAGCTCGAACAGTGCTGCGCAATCCACCAATGACCCTTCTGCCTACGATGAATTCGCTGGATCCTCGCTCGAGCAGCACATGCAGGTCACCAAGAGAGTATTTGAACAGTATTGGCGAAGCCCAGGTTACATCTATTCGAAACTACTTCTCTCCGTCGGCACAATAAGTAGACCTCCTGACGATGGCCTCTCGCCGAACTATGTACTAACTGGTCTGGTTTAGTCTGTCTTCATCGGTCTATCCTTCTTGGACGGCGACAACACTCAACGTGGTCTATCGAATCAGATGTTCGGTGTTTTCATTTTCCTGAGTGTCTTCCCGCAGTTGGTCAATCAGATTATGCCGGTTTTCGTTTCCCAGCGTACCATGTACGAGGCTCGTGAGCGTCCTTCCAAGACATATTCTTGGAAAGCTTTCATGGTTGCCAACATTGTTATTGAAATTGCGTGGAATTCAGTGAGTAATTAATTCCTTGTGCAAAAGAGGGAAACTAACTTGGAGGTAGCTCATGGCGGTTTTCGCGTATGTCTGCTGGTACTTTCCTATTGGCCTCTGGAAGAACGCACAGTATACCGATGCCGTCGACTCCCGAGGAATCACCATGTTCTTGCATATTTGGACCTTTTTCTTGTTTACCAGCACATTCGCGAGCTTGATGATTGCAGGAATCCCGAATACAGATATTGCCGGCGGTGTGATGAGTTTGTTACTCATCATGATGTTCACTTTTTGCGGGTAAGTTACTTGTGAACCCATGCTTGATCGGGAGAAGAGTTTTGGCTGACATTGAACTGCAGTGTTCTCGCAGGCCCGAATGCCCTTCCAGGCTTTTGGATTTTCATGTACCGCGTGAATCCATTCACTTACATCATTGAGAGTCTACTTGGTACTTCCCTAGGCAATGCGCCCATGTATTGCGAGTCAAGTGAATATGTTCGATTCGCTGCGCCTAATGGCTCAACGTGCGGAGAGTATGTTGCGGATTATATCTCTACAGTCAGCGGCTATCTTGCAGACAAAACTGCGACTGACTGCGAATAATGCGCAATGTCAGAAACCAACACGTTCTTGGCTGGTGTCAATATCGACTTCGCTAACAGGTGGAGAGACTTCGGATTCATGTGGGTGTTCTGTGTCTTCAACGCCGTGGCCGCTTGTGCCATTTACTGGCTCGCGCGGGTTCCAAAGGTCAAGAAGGAGAAGAAGCAATGAGGCCATTGACACTCATGCATGTCAAACGTGTTGACAAACATTTACTTTCTAGATCGTGTAAATTGTACTCTCCCGGGCCTGGGAATAGATGATACGAATCACATTCATTTCGCGGAAACGCCTTAAAATAGAGTTGAGATAGATTGCAACTTTTTATGATTTCTTTTTAATCACATTCCAACATACAACCACATTCTTATTCTCACTGCTATAGAAGATTTCTTCCTGGTCGCGCGTTTGTTTGCCTTTGAGCGGCAAACACGGACGTGGAGGGAACGTCTGCCCACGAATATCAATATTGACCAAGTACATGGTGCATTTCCACGCCAATAGCAAGTCCTGGCGAGTTAAAATATTAAATTAAGCTTTAACATTGCCGCTACCAAGTGCTTAGTTAGTGTAGATGGTCATCTAATAAGCCGCCGTCATTCCTCAACTCAAGCCAATGTTACCACCTTTTCCTTTCTTGCAGTTTCTTAAGCCGTCTCGATCCGAAAACTCGCAAGGCTCGAGCGAAGAGAGCTCGATTGAAGGAGCATCACAGAATCTAGACTTATTGGTTGCAATTTGGGGGGGCGGTTCTTGGAGCAGCGAGTATAACAACTATCAATCAATTAGCAAAGCCTCCTATTTTGATGCTTTACATGTGGACGAGCTTACTTGGCCATTTTAGTATACACCATACATTGACAGTCCGAATCGTTGGTATCGCAACCACTCAAAGCTAGCTGGTGGATATTAGTCATAGCTCGCAATTTGTTGATTCATAACAGAATAGAGCACAGTACCTGCTCGTACGAGGCACATTGGGAGGTGTAACCACATTGGACTTGAGGAGCCGCCTTGGCGACGGCAATGAAGGCAAGAAAGATAAGGTACTTCATCATAGTGGTGGATCAGGTGTGATGAAACTTGATACAGGGAAATCCAGAAGGAAACTAAAGCTGGGAAGAGAGGTATTGATATAGCACTGGATGTATCTACAAGCTATGGTTCCGGATCCGTGGAGTTGGTGTTGGCGGGTTGATTAAACTTTGCCTTTTAGCGCCCCCAGATTCTAGATCTGATAAGGCTGGTATTAGCTTTCGACTACGGAATGATCCATGTGCCATCTTTGACCATTGCGGTCTAGTTCACGCCTATTTCAAGCCCCGGGATGAAGTCGCGTACATCAACTGGGGCATCTACAACATTGCCGATAACCTCTTTGCTGCCAGCAACCTATTTTACGTCCCTTTCACCCAGAACTCTTACATCAGGTCTCTCCAGAGGTAATTTCATAAGGAGATGGACCTACAAACGAAGATGAATCGCTGCTTCTCCTAGCTAACGAGGCTATGTGGACCTCGGAGGCTTTGGCAACGAGGCTATCATCACCAAGGTTGTCACAACCAAGCAAAGCTTTGATGTTGCCATCAAAAACGCCAACAGAGAGCTTGACGAAACTTACGAGACCTTCCAGTGGTGGTAGGGCTTCGGCATGACTGGCAAACAGACCTTTGCGCAGTGGTGGCCTCAGAACGCTCCTGCGTACCCCAACCCCGTTTGACAGCAGAACTCTGCCGCTGCTGGGAATCAGTCCGTCGTCAACGATGTGGACGGGCCCTTGACCGCTCATTACCAGATCGATACCCAAAGAATTACTCAGGCTATTACCAGCACTCAGAAAGTTCCCGTGTAAGTTAGTTCCAAGTATGATCCCTCAGCTCGTGTCCAAACCACTAACAGCGATACAGCATCTCCATGGCTGCCAGTGCCGCCGCCCCAGCTTCCATCCACGAAGTTCTCAACCTAGTTAACGAGAACAAAAATGTTTCTTAACCTAAAGGCGTTTACTGTGTGCCCGCGTACGCTTCTTCTTCGTACGTCAACACCGTAAAGGACTGGATCAATGACTCCAGCCGTGGTCGCGTGGGCAACCAGCACATCGTCGTCCAGATGAGCTAGGGCAAGAACGCCGATGAATCTTCGCTCTATCAAGCTTCTGCTAATGGAAGCCTCAGCTTCTCCTACTTCCCATGCATTTCCTTTGGTGCCAATGCTTCTGTCACCCAAGAGACATAGGTCAACAACAGCAACTACACTGACGGCGATGTCTTTATCACCCTGACCTATGATCAGATGCAGGCTATTTCCGTCAACCCTGGACAATGGTAAGTTCACAATAAAGACTATCCTGGCATAAGCTAGCTTGTGGCAGGAGCATTGGAAGCCCCAGGGTCAGCTACGCCAAGCTCAAGCCTAGTGCTCCCATCACCGCTCGGGTCTTCGTTGAGCCCACATAGCTCATGCTCATCAAGAACCTCGGCTACACCATCAAGTTCAGCGATACGCTCAAAACCACCTTTGTCAAGCAGTTCAAGAGTACCGAGCGAGGTGGTGGCTACGTGCGTGTCTTTGACATCCCCATCCAGCTTGGCGGTTCCTTCACCAAGACCAACGAGAACACTACCCACGTCGCTACCTGGGACTTTGACTAGGGCAAATTTGTCGTTGTGCCTACTGACGAGGGTTTTTTCACTTCGACTTGCTATCCAGGGTGATAAGTTCAAGACTACTTAAGTCTGAGTAACGGGTTCTTCACCTCTACGGTGTTGTTGAGGGCATTGATCATGGGTCACTAACTTACTACGACTGCTGTATAGGGACAAGCCACTTGTTCACCCTCTACATGCGTAGTCAATTAAAATGCCAGTTCTTTTGTTGTCGCTGACGTTGTCGATCCTCTCAAATGCGAGAGTCTCAATCGTCCAGCAGCAATGTGGGTGGAACTGTTAGGCTGATGGCTGACCCATGGTACGGTCGGGTTAGTGGTTAAAAACTCACAATGGCACTCCGAGATACAGTCATTACAGTGTTCATGTTCTTTCTCATTTCATTACTTCATGATAGCCTAACACTTTCATCTTGTCTTTATAAACTCCCACCACCACCAACTCCATTCCGCACCCAATTAATAAGTCGTAAGACTAGGCGTCTGAGGGTCCTGAGGGAACGAGAACTTTGTCTCGACAAACACCTTTTGCATACCATCCTCTTGCTTCTCAAACTTGTAGTACACCTTATCCAAGTCTTCAAGTCTAACACGGTGAGAGATCATTTGACCAGGATCAATCTCACCCTTCTGGATCATCTCGAGAAGCTCGTGCCAGTACTTGTGGACAGGGGCTTGACCGTTGCCGATGAGACGGATACCGCGCTCCATGAGAGAGCCGATGTTGAAGTGGTTGGTCTGTAGTCAATTAGCTTTGATCAAAGGGAATTGTGGGGGTAAACGAACGTATCCAACGTAGACGCCAGTAATACCACAGCGTCCATAGTTGCGAACGCCCTCGATCATCTCATTAACAATCTCACTTGTATCCGTCTCGATACCAACCGCCATCTCAATCCAGTGCATCCAGCCCTTGGGATACTCACCCGCCACACACTCGATTGCGCAATCGGGGCCACGGTTGTCAGTGAGTTCCTTGAGACGGCTCACAACGGTGGGTTTGCTAGTGACGCCGTGCGAGAGGTGCTTATAGTCGACGAGCTCGAGCTTATCCTTGTGCTGAGCGGGCCAGTTGTCACGGATAAATGACAGACGAGGCTCTGTGTCGACAAAAATGATCTTGCTCGCACCCTCTTTAACGGCAAAGA
Source organism: Fusarium sarcochroum (assembly GCA_013266185.1). NCBI lineage: Eukaryota > Fungi > Ascomycota > Sordariomycetes > Hypocreales > Nectriaceae > Fusarium > Fusarium sarcochroum. The sequence goes on from JABEXW010000629.1 coordinate 6,120, forward strand.
TACCGGCCATTTGACCGATGGGACCAGCACCGAAGACGGCGACTGAGTCATTGGGGTAGACAGCTGTGTCCTTGACGGCGTTGTAGGATGTAGCCAGTACATCGGAGAGGTAGAGAGCTAAATGAGTTAGTACAAGACAATGTTAACAGACACTTCAGACTTACCCTTCTCATCAGGAACGTCATCCGGAATCTCCAACAAATTCACATCACCAAGCGGCACACGCACATACTCCGCCTGACCACCAGCAAAACCACCCGTAAAATGCGAGTACCCAAACATACCCGCCGTACGTCCACCGTACATCGCCCTCTCCAATGTGTTGGAGTTTGTCTTTTCACACTGCGACGACAACTTCTGCTTACAGAAGAAGCATTCACCACAAGCGATCTGGAACGAAGCGACGTAGCGCTTACCGACGTCGATGCCCTTGACGCCAGCGCCAACCTGGTCTACGACACCGCAGAATTCATGGCCTAGAATGTCGCCCTCGCTGAGCTCAATGACTGTGCCGTGGAGGAGATGAAGGTCGGAGCCGCAGACGGTGCTGCCTGTGACTTTGAGAATGACGTCGCGGTCTTCAATAATCTTGGGCTTAGGAGCATCAACTACTCATTGTTAGTGTCGTGTGTATAAGTCAAGTGAACTAACATACCCATCTGGACCTTGTTCTTGCTAATCCAAGCCAAAGCCCTCATGGTCTCGCTAGAGTCGCCCGTCTCACGGTACGAAGTGACATCTTGTGCAGTAACGGCATTGTCGCCGTGTCCAATCGCCTTTTCGGCCTGGTATGCTGCTTGAGTTGCCATTTTGAGATGTTGTGTATTTGTATCTGGTGTAGTTGAATGCTTGGCCAACCTTGATGGCACAGCTCGTTCTATTTAAACGGCGCGATCAGACATGGTATTCTCTATCATGACTTCATAATAGCAGACTTCCACCCGTCATAGGTGGTATCGCTACTTCAACTCGTCACAATGACAAGGTGTTGTGGTGGAGTTGATGTATTCATGACGATCCTTGTCTCGACGTCATCGACTTTTCGAGAAACCCGAGGATTACAGAGACAACGTTAACATTTCAGTGGACATTCGGAATAATCTTACCAACTTAGGTTCGTTGCCGATTAAAGATTTCCTATTCTGTAGCTATCATCTCGATCCACTTCATTCTGGGCCATAGCTCCATCGTAGTTTCGGCCGGCTCCATGCCTCCCGCGCGCCAAGTCTTACACTGCATTACACTACACTTATCCCCTCTTGAAGCTCCGTCTTGGTGGGCATCTTGTTTACCCGCATCAACTCTGCACTCTGTGACATGGCGGGATCCCTTCCCATACTGGCCATGGCCACCACCGTCTCGCCCTTGCAGTAGTAGGCCACAAACTTATTCTCGGCCGGATCACCCTCAAGAACCAGATCGTCCCAACCTGAAGCCATTGTGTTACCACAGTATCGCAGCTGAGCTCCCAGAGCTGACCAGAAGATGGGAATAAAGTGCTCAGTTTTTCCACCTGGGTTGACAATGTGGTTCGCAACGACGCGGCCCGCCTTCTGCGCAACGTTCCAATGCTCAATGCGTACGGGCTTGCCTTCACCTCCAGGTCCGTGGTAGGGGAATGTAGCGATATCGCCAATTGCGTAGACATCCTTTAGGCCCGAGACAGAATAGTCGTCGTTGGTCTTGATAGAACCGTCATCTTCAAGGCTGATGCTGCTGTTGTTCTTAAGAAACTGAGTAGCTGGTGAAACACCCACACCAAGAACTACAAGGTCCGCCTCCAATTTTGTGCCATCCTTGAGAGACACGGCGCCGACCTTGGACGAATCAGACGAAGAGGGTTCAGCCTTCTCGACACTTGCGCCCATGTAAAACTTGACGCCCTTGCCCTCGAGTGCCTTTTGAAGACCTCCGCCGACCTTTTCGCCAAGCACTCGCTCGAGAGGCACATTTTCCATACCAATGACAGTGACATCGTTGTCTTTGGCAGTAGCAACCGCCAACTCAATTCCGATGAATGACGATCCGACGACGACAATCTTCTTGCCCTTGTCGCCAATCTGGTTTACAATCTTTCTTGTGTCGTGAACACTCCGAAGAGTGAAAATGTTGTCGAGTTCCTTGAACCCTGGCAGAGGCAATCGCTTGGGGGTTCCGCCTGTGGCAAGGACCAGCTTGGTGTACGAGAGCTTCTCGCCCTCTTCGGTTGTGACAAAGCGCTCGTCAAAGTCGACCTTGTTGACTTCGCCCTCCACAAACTTGATCGATCCACCTTCGTAAAAGTCCTTGTTTCGCCAGGTCAATTTGCTGAGGTCGGTCAGAAGAGCTTTGCTCAGCTTTGTTCGGTCAATAGGGTAGTAACCCTCGTTGGAGATGACAGTGATGCCGCCGGTAAAGCCATTTTCGCGGAGGCTTTCGGTAACACCCAATGTACCTGAACCACCACCAATGATAATAACCTGGTCTTGCTCGGCAGTTCCAAAGGCGACGCACTTGACGTGGGGCTGTCTCTTGGATGATTTGATCGCGGATTCTTCGCCAGTAAGGTATACGGCACCGTCTCGTTCGGCGACTTGGAATACGGGGAGATGGTCAAGGGCGGGAGCGTCTTCAATATCACCAGTCTTGGCGTTGAAGCAAGCTAAAGGCAGTCAATTAGTATAAGTCAGAATGATCTCAATTAGGTACATACCTCCGTGCCATGGACATGTGATACGGCCATCGTTGGTCAAAACACCCTTGGCGAGAGGTGCGCCATAGTGAGTGCACTTGGCACCTAGAGCCTGGACCTTTCCTCCAGTGTTGACGAGTAGGACCTTGCCTTCTTCGATGCCCTCGACCTCAACCTCCTGCTTTGAGCCGGGAGAGAGGGAGAGCGACGAGAGGCCCTTGAGCTTGTATTCTTGAGCCATTGGTCTGTGTGTGGAGAAGGGCTTTGCTAGAGAAAGTAATCGAGGAGTCTGTATCCGAGCTATACGGAAGCTTTGGAGTATTCTTGGGTATGGACGCATGAAGGAAACAGAAGAAAGACCAGCTTTGGAGCTTGGGGGATGATATGGAACCAGAGGAACGGGAGAGAATGAGGAGAAACGCAGAGAACGGGACATGGCGCAATCAATGGGCAACCGCAGACGTCCCCTCCTACCAAAAACAAAACGCAAGCATCACCACCAGGAAGCTCGGAAGCATCCATGCCTGCGATAATGTGGGGGATGACAATAAGGATGATTTGACTGGTCGAAGCTCTGAAAGCCAGGTTGTGTATGACGACATTCCGACGTTGGAGCGGTCTTGCAGTGCGACAACACGTTTGTCAGTCGTTTGGATGTAAGCAAAGGGCCCGCCTGGATAGGGAAAGCATGATGCCACTATGAACTGCCGGCTCATCAAGAGTGGGGGATGGATAGTAGGGTCATCATGAATCAGAGATGCAGCATTATCGATGAGTTGATTGAGAGCTTGAGAGCTTTGGCAACGAAGCTTACCCTATACCAAGATCCGAATAGTCACGTGCATTGACATGCTTAGCTTAGCTCATTTAACTCGGCGCTAGGATTGTCGTCATTTCCTCAAATGGCAGCCAAATGGCAGCCAAATAAGGTGTGACATCCTTAGTTCAACATCCAATCACATGCTCAAACGAAATGAAAGAATCGCGAGTCTTCAACACGTCGTTCCCTGCAACGTCAACGCGCTAACCCACTCAAGACCCTGTGCCCCTGATAAAGATGCCTAAAGTGCCTCAGATTCACGGGAAACTCGCTGGATCCCCTGTACGAACAGCGCCATGCAGCCAGTGTTGTGACCTTGTTCGCCATGGTTCCTCAGGATTAGATCACATGGCTTTTGAGAGTGGCTGGCGTTGGCCTCTTTTGCGGCCTCGTCTTCCTTGTTTATCTCCCTCTGACATAACATACACTTATTCTCATATCTCATTAACTTTCTCGATCCTCTCTGTATCACGAAGTTTCTTTGTTTACTCATTAAACAACAACAACAACAGAAACGTCGGCGATCGCACTAAGTCAGGAACAGAACTCCACACCTACCGAACTTAGACTCGCGTGGAGTCCACACATACCAATCGGGGCCATAGCCAATACATAACAAAGACCCTCTTTGTCAGGCCTCAACAGTAAAAGTAAACACCACGCCGCTTCCATCAAAACGGATTCGACGAGCGACGAGAGCGTCGTCTTCTCTCAGTCTCGCCTGGCCCCTTTCGAGTGTACTGTCGACGGGCGGCGAATCATGCTTTGATCTCTTCTCCCGACCTCGAACCTTTTCGTCCTCCCCCTCAATCGGCCGCTACGCTACCTATTATCATGTTGCCTACCGATACCCTCGCCTCCGCCGTCCTCGTTGCTCTTCGCGACTCCTGCATCTTATTACGATAATCACATCCTTCAAAGGCCTCTCCATCTCCGATTTCGCTTCCGCCCATCATGGAGAGGCCGGATCTCAGCCGGTCGGAGCCGCAAGTCTCTGACATGACTTGCTGTTGTGGGCGAATCGATTGCGCTCTTCTAAAGAAAAACTGCTCCATTCTCGAGACAGTAGAAAAAGATGTCCATACCGCTGCTCAACTTGGTCAGGTACGTCTGCGAACCAATCTTATGGCATTCCTCCCCTCTTTATATGTCATCCAACGCCCACCGCCTGAACACACCCCTGTGCCTCCCGCCTGGGCTGCATACCAGTTCACGCTAGACACGTCAATGTCTCCATCAGCTTTACTGACATTTCTCCCTTATGTAGGCCTTACTTGCCCGCCATGAAGCATATATGGCCGACGCTGAGAGAGATCGACTTGATCTGTCTTCCCGGATAGAACGCCTGGAGATGGACAAGCAAGAGCTCGAGGCCGAGAATGCCCTAAAGATTGAAGAAAACCGAAATCTGCTCGACCATCTTGAACTGCTCAACCATACCGTTTCCGAATCCGATACCAAGATCAAAGCACTCGAAGCTAGCTTGCTCTCCTCTCAACAAGCTGTCCGAAGACTCGAGTCTGCCGCCTTGCGAGCCGAAGACGCTGAGCGACATCTTTCTCTCTTGGAGCTCGAAACAGACGAACTTTACCACGAGTTAAGAACGAGCAAAGAAGATGCCCGATCACATGCTCAGCGCTTCAAGGAGGCCCAGCGTGGTATTATGGACATGCAAGACCAATTGGAGCAGATGGAAGATGAGGCTCGTGAGGAACGAGAACGACATGCCGAGGTTATCGGCAGACTGGAACGACAACGCGAGGTCGACAAGCAGCTCAGTACCGCAGCGGGCCGGTTAAAGGGTGCAGCTGCCTCCAAGACGCTCCAAGAACCGAAGCCTGGCAATACGGTTGTCAACCATTTCGTGCGAGATTTGCTTCAAGACAATGCTAATCTGCAGTTGGGTATGGCCGAGCTTCGAGAGATGCTTCTCAACTCCAACGATGAGATTCAGTCTTTGCGTGAACAACTCGTTTACCACCAACCCATCGCCGACAGCGGTGCCTCGACTCTCAAGGCTGAACTCGAGGCCTATGAACCCCCATCCACTCCTCGGCTTTCTCAAGAGCTTCACATTCACCACCACTACCACGTCGCACCCAAGGCCGACAAATCCAAGCTCAGGAGGAAGCGAGCCAGCCTGAACTCGAGTATCTTTACTCCATCGACAAACTCTGGCACTTCTACGCCTAGATCTTCCGGTCGCTGGAGTTTAGGGCCCGCTCTACCCGCCCTCGCTGCCATCAACACCAAAGAGCCCAACTCTGTTATTTCGATGCCCAAACAGAGATGGTCAATGCTATCGGAACAGCCTTCAGATTTTACCTCGTCCGTCCCTAGCTCCCCACGATCGAATCAGCGGAACTCCATGTTCGATTCCACTTTCGGCGAAAGCGACATCCCAACCTCCCCAACTACAAGCTTTGACCCCATGTCGCCCACATGGAGGACTCACCGTAAAGGTCCGTCTGACATCTCAGCTTTTAGTCTTCAAGCGCCTTCTCTTCAGCTCGATCCTGGTACACCGCCTTTGAATCCTCGTCAATTTAATGATGATGTGATCCATGAAGAGGACGAAGGCGAGAATGAGGATATGTCTCGGATCAAAACCCCCGACCTCGAAACAGCTCCGTCGATCGGCGAGAGTTCGACTGTTGAAAGTTCCGAAGATTCTAGAGAAGACTTCATGCCCCGTCCGAGAATTCATCGAGCTCTTTCTCATGAGTCTATCATGTCTCTGACAGGTGGTCTTGACATTCACACCCTCAAAGCCCGGCCCAGTCAACTGACTCTTCGACCACTTGGGGGTGCTGCAGCTGTTGTGACGGGTGTGACGGCACAGCCCACGCTCTCTAGAGGAGCAGCTAAGCGAAGTTCTGTTGCACTTCGAGATAGTTTCGCTGGTCTTCCTTCGGGCAGAGCTGTGTCCAATCCTTTGAATAGGCCTGGATCAAACAGATCTGCATCGCCAGCCCCTTCTGACACTACCCAAGGTAGTGCAGGAGGTCTAGGAAAATGGGTTGGTTGGAGGCCTTGGGGCTCAAGCACCAGCGAAAACACAGCCCCAAAGCCTGCCGAAAAGGAAAAAGACAAGTATCTTGGTCGGTCGCCGGGTATCAACCAGCCCGGTGCTATTCCTGGCTTTCAACAATACTGGGCAGGACAACGACGAAAGGGCGCGCCAGCTCAGGTCACCACGGTCGCTGTCGACCACGACGCCTTGGTAGAAGGCCTACAAGAGTAATACACATGCGGAGGATGCATACCCGTACATTATACCTAATCACTAACTGGATACTGGAGTTGATACTGATCTCATTTGTGGCGTTGGTTGAAGGAGAATTCCTGGTGGAGATACCCGGCTAGACGAGCCTAGTCCCTTTGTTTTACGCGACCTGCATTCGTTATGGTGTTTTGCGGTTTATTTATTGAAATGGGTATAAATATTATAATCAGAACATAACGCCTCATTTACTGTTCATCATTCGTCTATGCTATGCCACTGTTCAACATGGACCAGTACGTAGTGTCCACACCTTGTAAAGCCCAGTCTTCTGGATCAGCTGTGAAGCAAGGCCAATGTGAATCCGGACCATCAGCTATAGATCCGTCAAAGGGGCATGTGGTGGGTAAGTCGCAGCCAAACGAAGGTGAATTGAAGGACAACGGAAACTGTGACATGGCATCTCCAGAAATATTGCCACTAGGCGTTGTGCAATTGGACGGCAACATGCTCGTTGTAGATGCCGGAGGTGTTGGGCCGGGGTTGATGTTCACTGTTCCTAAGAACGGGACGTCCAAGTGGACGTTTTCTCCACTCATGCCAGATTGTCTCTGAACGATTGGCAGAAGCTGACGAATCGTCGCTGCAGCCTCGACACAAAGTCTATCGTTGTTCAACGACCCCATCTCTTGCATCTTCTCCTGCGTCTTCTCCGCTAGCTCCCTATCTTGTTCTTTCTCCGTCTCGTATCCCGGCCATCGCCAGCCAAGATAGCCCAGCAGGAGTGTCATGGCGGCTACGAGAGCGGAGTAGTCGACGTGGCGGCCTGACACAGCTGTCGTGAAGCAACTGCGGTACTCGAGGAAGCGGACAAGTACGTCGCGGCTCGCTTGCATGCATGTTGAGCGGTTATACTCGTAGCGACGTTGCCCGCGGTCGTGCAGGAGGTAGGGAAGGTGAAGGAGGATGAGAAGGGAAAAGTGTCGCATTTGAAGCTTGATGGCGCTCATTTGATCGCCTGAAGCGTCGGATGTACCGCAGCAAATGGCCATGTCGGGAAGTTTCCACCATAGGCCGTCCATCATCTTGTATGCATTTTCTAGCTCTAGGTCGATGGATTGAGTGAGAACATATGCCTCACTGCCCTTGAGATCGTTTCTATCTGCGATCTTGCCTGACATCATGGCGTAGACTTTTCCTAATCTATCGCTCGGTGCGTCTGATGCGAGCGCACCATCTTCGGCGAACCAATTATCTCGCGAACCGATGGAAAGACCGAGGATGAGAGACAGGTAGCGGTCGTTGCAGTTGATGCGGAACCAAATAACTGGTGGCGAGGGACGATGTTTGTTATCGAAGTTTGGATCGCATGAGCGTATTGCCTTTGCGTTTCTGCGATCGATTCCCATGAGCTGAGCCATGTTCAGCGCGCGTCGACATGTAAGCCATGCTTTTCGCAAGTGACCCGCGTCGCTCTGGTAAAAGCTCTGTAGGATGAGACACTCAAGGCCTTCTAAACAGCCGACAAAGTCATCGTCTGAAGTAACGAGTCTTCCCGTCGCAGCGACCCATTCCTCCATGGTTTCTCTTGGGCTCTTGCTCAGGCCGAGATTACTCCCGTCGAAGAAAGGTGGCATCTGCTGAAGACATACAGCAAGCTGGAGGAGACGCTTGGCGAGAATGGCAGGATGGCTTGTCACGGGAGGAATTTGGGCTAATGATGATAAAGGTTCGGGTTTTCCATCGATTTGATCCTGTTGAGAATAAAACGCCGCGAGGACGAAGCGCGCCCCAGGACTTTGCTGGGATATAGCATAGAGAATCTGCTGAGATGGAAAAAGAGCGTGAAGTTGAGCTGCGACATTGGCATGTTTTGCAGAACGGGTAGGATACCGCGCCGTCTGACGAGTAACTATCGGTGACGGATCAGGTGTTTCACTCTCCAACGCAGTAATCTGCTGCGCATTATCCACGACCGACGGATCGAATACATCAACAGTATGCTGCGTAAAGCGCCTAAACGGAGGATCCTCCGAGTCTGAAGGCGACGGAATAGCAGTACTTTTCTGTTGTTGAGTTTCAGTGCCGTCGACTAACTTCTCCATTAACTCCTCCAGCCGTCCTAGGCGCTGCGCAAGACGCTTGTCTTGCGAGGGTGCGGAGGACGGCGTGGGGACATATTCTTGGGAAACGCAGCTTGTCTCACGCTGGAGACAGCCGATACAGATGGGGTCATCTTCATTTGTGAACTGGCATTTTATTTTGCGACGACGGCCTGGGGATGTTAGTTGAGGGAGAGATGATGGGAGAGGGAGTATGTACATTCCCAGCAGCTGCGTGTGCCTTTTCTTACTTTACGGCGCTTATTTGGTGGTTCGGCCATTGTTGGCGGGATTGTATTTCGGCCGAAGTTTGGAAGTCAATTGAGACCGGATTTGGGATTGACGGACTACGGAAAGAGAGTTTTTGGTTGAATAAAGGAGGATTGCTGATAGATGAGACTCCTTCTGGTATTGTTGATGACACGGACGAAATACGGACGAATCTCCGTGTTGGGTGGAGTGGTTTGGGGAAAGTTGGCCCGTCTTACACTTCTCGGTCTCCGGACGGACGGACTTGATTTGTAATTGATCTGCTGGTAAAAACCGTTATAAAAGATATCCCAAAACTGATAGACAAAATGACTCTCATCATGTATTGCTCGGAAAATCAAATCTTTGATCCAAGCCTTGTCCGGTGGATAGAGGAGAGGGCTGGTGCTGATGACTTCAGGTCCCCCGGGGTAGGTAAGGTCTGATCTTCTTTTGCCGCTTGGAGCTGGGACGCTGCGTCTCCAGTAGGGGCAGCCGCAAGAACACCATGGTCTAAAAAAAGGCCCAGCAGGGTCTTGAGCAGCTTCTTCTTCTTCTTACTTTGAGCGATTGAAGATGAGTCTTGTCATTTGCACGAGTTCCTTTTGCGATTTGCACAAGATACTTGATTTTCAGTACATCTCACACATAAAGTAAAGTACCTAGTGGTGGGGCAGGTCGTCAGATTAGGGGTTAGAGTGGGCGATAGCTCCTAAAGGAGAATAGCGTCACGTGCAAACCGTAAACCGTTATCGTGCAACAACTTTATCCCCACCTATTTTTAGACAAGGCTCACAGAATTGAAGCCATCATGGACAAAAAAATGAGTCTTTGCCACGCTCAATAAGAGGTTTAAATCTCTCAAAGGTCACCCGGCCCCACCACCCTATAGCTGTAGGGCACACAATAACGCGAAACAATGTTGTTTCTCACGTAGACTAATTCTGCAATTCTTACCTTTTGCACCTTTGATCAAGTGCAATGTGTGCTTTCGTCAACCTGCTTGACAGCAATACTTGAGTGTTGCGTGGTACAGCTTGGTTACTTCAAGAGAAGAAGTAAGATATTTCCCCATTTTAAGTGGTTATGCGAGATGCGACCGGTGTGAGCCGGCTTGCTGTGTTGGGTCGATGCGAGATGGCTATCCAAGTGGAACAGCTTTTGCGACGGAAAAGAACAAATCACCAAGCCCACAGCGCTCTGAGGTCATGTAGGTTATTATTTTTCCTCTCTGGAGTGCTGCTTTAATCTTTGTTGTGGTGGTGCTGCAAATTTGCGCTGTGACATGGTGCGCTGTGAAGGGTATATAAGATCAAAATGCAGCTTCTCTCTCGTCCTTCGGGACACATTGGTCATTTGGTAAGAATTTGCCCATTATTCCCAAGTCACCGTGTTCGAACGTCGTCAACTAACATTGTCACAGAAACGATACAGAGAAGATTAGCATGGCCCCTGCACTAAGGATGACACGCTCAATCAAAGAGAAGCTACCAATTTTTTTGCCCTTTTTTCATGTATCAAAAGGACAGGTTTCAATTCTTCATTTGTGTCGAGTGAGGGCGTTGATGCGTGGCGGGTGTGAGTCGCGACCCACGCACAGAGCCAGCATCATATTTAGTGGAGCACAAATCCGTAACTTTGGATCTTATGGTGGGTAATTGCTTGTAAAAAAGATTTAATGGGTAATTCGGGGGAACTGTAACTCAGTTACCTACTGACGCTTTCTTGCTGTCTGTTCGGCGCAACGATTAATAATGGCCGTTTCTCAGCTGTCAGACTCCGTGGAACGCCGTGGTGGACACCATGTTGAGGTAAACTGGGTCCCTCGCTCTTTTAACACCCAGAGCATCCCCATTCCGGCGCGCCATGGAAAGAATTGTGGCTTGGGGGACTCTCGGTCTTCGCTTTGGTGTGCCCGTGGACCACGCCAACATGGGTCTTGTTCGGACTCGAGACTCTCGCATCCATATGTCGGAGCGCCATGGAGGACGTCCACGGTCGCCAACACCTTTTGGCCATTCTTCCGCAGATGGCTAGCTCGACAGTTGATCAAGGCATTGCTTTCTCAGCTCTGTAATAACATTGCTTTGTAAAGATGGATATTCTCACGATGTTTCTGTATAAATGGCGACGAGGGGACGGTGTTGATGAGTTGAGCAGAACAAGCAACATTACAGCACAATCACTACAACCGCATCAATCACCACTATCACTACAATCATCAAAATGTCTGTCCGCTACAATTCAGAAGACGTCAGCCCTGAGCCTCTGGCCCAGGAGCTTCACTTTCACCCCTCCGGCAGAGTCTCAAAGAACAGATTCCTCAAGTCTCCCATGGCCGAGTCGCTGGCCTCTTGGGATCCCAAGGTCGCCTCCAAGAGAGGAATCCCGACTGAAGAGTTGATTGAGCTCTACAGACGGTACGTCCACCAAAAAAAGATGGAAACCTATAAACTAACTCGTATAGATGGGGAGAGGGCAAAAACAACTTTGGCATCGTCGTCACTGGAAACATGGACATTGATCTCGACTCTGTGGGCGCTGCCGCCTGTGCAGGCGTTCCAGCCTATGCCCCCTTTGAGGGGGAGCGCTTCGAACAGTTCAAGAAGCTTGCTACTGCGGCCAAAGGAGACGGAAGCCTGATCGTTGCTCAAGTGAACCACCCTGGCCGACAGGTTCCCTACAAGATGAACCCAGTTGCCATCTCTGCTTCTGATGTTCAGCTCGGTGAGTAACTCAAAGCATTATCGCGACAATTGTTAATTATGATGCAGAACCCAGGATGGGAATGACCTTTGGTAAGCCTCACGCAGCGACAAAGGAAGAGATCGCCCAGGTCATTGAAGGCTTCGCCCACGCCGCCGAGTATCTCGAAAAGGCCGGTTTCGACGGTATTGAGATTCACGCAGCTCACGGCTACCTTATTTCTCAATTCTTGTCGCGAACAACCAACAAGCGCACAGACGAATATGGCGTGCAGAACATCGAGAACCGTCTTCGTCTCATCTCTGAGGTCGCAAGAGCCGTCAAGGCCCGCGTATCATCCAGCTTTATCGTCAGCGCAAAGCTCAACAGCGTCGAGTTCCAGGACGGCGGCGTGGATCCTGACGAAGCGAGGGAACTTTGCGAGAGACTTGAGTCACTGGGATTTGACTTTGTCGAGCTTAGCGGCGGCACGTATGAGCGCATGTCCTTGACGTGGGAGAAGGAGTCGACGCGAAAGCGTGAGGCTTTCTTTCTCGAGTGGGCAGAGACTATCACTAAGGCTCTTGACCCAGCGCACAAGATGAGGTTGTACCTCGCTGGTGGTCTACGAACAGTGGGTGCTATGGTTGATACGCTCAAGGTCGTTGATGGTGTGAGCATTGGACGACCTGCAGCTGGTGAACCTCGTCTAGCCAGCGACATCATCGAAGGTCGTGTCAAGGGTGCTATTCAACCTGCTGAGATTGTTGAGAATGAGCTCGGTATGAGCATGGGAATCGCTGCGGCCCAGTTTGCGCAGATTGCAAAGGGTTTCGAGCCATTCGATTCGAGCAACCCCGAGGTGATGCAGACCTTTGGTGCCGACATGGGAGCTTGGTATGAGAAGGTTGTGCAGGATGGCGATAAGAATGAGTATATTCGCGCTATCCAATTTTCGGGGGCTCAGGCTGCATATGGTACTGCTGCGGTCAAGGCTTAGAAGGATCTTAGATCAGACGGGTACATCAGGGTTTCATAGAATTTGCATATAGAGTCAACCGTTATTGTTCATCAATTAAATCTTGTTTCAATCATCAATTTTGAGCCTTGTGGTGTTTTGTCCGCATGAATGGCAAATGATCTACCTCTAGTGCTTACCGCGCTCCAGGACGCCTCGCAGCTAATGGTCGTTAGTGGAGGCTAGACCTGAAAGGACGCTGAACCCTGTTCCCGTAGTGGATTTGTAAGCCCTGCATTGGGGTCGGTCGCATCGCTTGTGTTCGTTGCATGAAGGATCGAGACCAAAAAACTCGCATTCATCAACTCTTATCGTCAAGTCTGGGCATATCCTGATTATTTACCTTTTGTGACCTTTCTTTCCTTTGTCAGATAGTACTTCCACGGGGTATTGCTGAGAGAATGACAACAAACATGTCGACGCCAGAAGAGACAGATCCCACACCGTCTAATCGTCGCAAAGGCAAGTCAATTTCAACAAAGGAATAAAACATATAGCTAACGATTCAGCCTGCGACTTGTGCTTTACAAAAAAGATAAAATGTGACATGCTCAAGCCTGATTGCTCAAATTGTGTTCTTTACAATACGAGTTGTCGTACCAGCGTCATCAGACGTAAGCCCAATTCAGCGAGGATTAAAACAGGGGCCAAACAGCAGCAAGAAGAGTATGTCTCACTTATTCCTATCGCACAGCATAGCTCATCTTCAATAGAAGCAATCGCCAAGAAGGCCTCGAGTCTCGACTAGCTCGTATTGAAGAGCAACTCCAACTGGTTCTCAGCGCTGCCAAAGACGCTCAAGCAGCTAAACAGCCAACATGGCATCACTCACCAGAGAGCCATTCTAGCACAGGCGACTCAGAAGAGTTGGTCCAAAACGGTCATTTCGCGACGCAGGAAGATATGGCCAATGTAGGAGTCTACTCATGGAAGTTCGACCCAATCAATCCACATGTTTACGACGGACCACAACCAAGCTCATTCGATTTACCCCCTCTCGATGAGATTATACACGTCGTCGATCACTACTTTGTCACTTTTAACGGCGTCATTCCACTGTTTGAACAGACTGAGTTTATGAAGCTTCTCACCGCATGGTACAACCAACCGAGTACCCGCGAGAGAGCGACATGGGCCGCTTTCCAAATCGTCATGGCCCTTGGGTACCGTACGCCACAGCTCGCTTTGACAGATAAGCAGTCCGTCCATATCGAAAAGGCGGATCAGTGTTTACGGAATGCGCAGACTGTAGTATCGGAACTTGTCACACGCGACCAGGATTTAATCGGTCTTCAGATTTTACTGGGAATTGTCATGTTGTTTCAAAATTCTCGCGATCCTAAACCTGCGAGTGTTCTTATCGGGACCGCTGTGAGATTGGCTCATAGATTGAGGTTGCATTCTCATGAAGCGGCCAAGGAAGTTTCAGCGGCAGAAGCTGAACAGCGGTCCCGTGTATTTTGGATAGCATATACTCTCGACAAGGTAAGTCAGACAAGCCTTGATAAACATGTAAACTTACAAAAGGCAGGACATTTGTCTACGAGCAAACACCCCGTCATGCCAATTTGACGACGACATCGACATTAGTCTACCAACACTCGCCCCAGCAGACAGCGCCGGCTTGATCTGGACACAAAACGGCCAGGTCCATTTCAACTACCACAGAAGACGCGTTGAACTCGCCTACATCGAGGGCAAAGTCTACGATCTCCTGTATTCAAACCGCGCGCGCAAGGTCCAAGGACAAGAGCGCCAACGACGCGTATCGCGCTTACAGGCCATGCTTGATCAGTGGTATGAGCGGATTCCCACTGTCTTTCACATAGAGCACGTTGCTTCGACGGTGGGGCCTAGTCAGCTTGTACAAATGACAAAAATGCACCATGCGTTCCTCTTGACGGAGGTCATGATTCATGGGATTTATAGCCATAATGCTGAGTGGGTCAGGAGGATTAGCTCTTTTAGCCAGTCTTCGATAAGGGCCATGTCAAATCTGGAGAATCAGGGCTTTGCGGGGGCAAAGTGCCAGGGAGATCATGCACCTCCTTTGACTGAGGGATGGTCAAAATGCGTTGACGTGAGTCGGGGGTGTATGAAGTTGTTTCAAGAGGCTACACCGACAGAGTGTCTAGTTTGGTAAGTTCATGCCCATATCTATTTAACCTTCTATTGACGATATACAGGCAATGCAGCTGCTCTCACTTCTCAGCTCTCATCATTCTTCTCGCCAACATGATCCTCAACCCAGGCCACACTTCCATCCACGTCGACCAACACCTCGCCGTCAAAGCCATCGATCTCTTCGATAAACTTCTCAAAGTCGTCGACGACGAGACCTTCCGTGCATTACGCACAGTAGTCGGTGAACTGAGTCAAAAAGCCGAGACGGCTGTGGCAATGTATAGACAAGAGCTTAGGAGCTCGGGCAAGGATATCTTTGAAGCACTCAACGTTGATGGAGACCCTGTACCGCAGGAGGTTGATTTCTTGCCGGCGAATAATGTGTTTGATGGGCTTGATGGGCCGTTTGCTGGGTTGGATGCGGGTGTGGATTTTGATGTGTTGAATTTCGATCAGGGTGTTGGGAATGATATCAACTTTTTGGATGGGGGGATGTTGGATATGGAATTCATGCGCTGAGGATGTATAGTATATGAAATGGAGGAGTAGGGCATGGTAAATGTTGGCGTTTGCATACCAAATGAACATTACAATTTTCTCCCTGGCACTTGATAGCTACGATGCAGCCTGGTGACACAGGAGGGAGGATGAGTTCCACTAGTAATCTATTCCGATAGATCTAACCGCCATTTACAAAAAGATGACGACCAAAGGAGATGAGATGAAACGCCGGGTTACAAGAACCAGAGGTGAAAGGAAATCTATCGCAGAGGGAAATGACAAGAATCCAAACGTAAGCACCCAGCCCATAGACAGACACAAAACCTAAAACATGAGACCGAACCAAGTACAAAAGATACAAAGGAAATTCTTCTTCCATATCACGCAAGTTGGGGGATGTCCTTAGACCTAGGCCAAAAGCCACGAGGACGATTTATCCCGAAAAAGCTTTTCCTCAACACTCGCACCAGCGGGGTGGTCAAAAGACTCTCGCATAGAGATATGATGATGAAAGATCGTGACTTGGGGCTTTTGATACTTCCACCAACGATGAAGCGGGGGGACCTGATCAGGAGCGCAGATAGAACGGCAGGTATCGCGTAAACTCAGCATGACCAAGAACCAAAGAGAAAGCGTGACTGTCAGAACATTAGGGCCCGATGCGTCCCACGGAATAGCCTGCCATTCGACTTGACCCGGCTTTTGAACTTCGTAAGCAGTACCACTGACACGCACGACTACCAGCTCTTGAGCGGTGAGAATGAAACCATATCGTGTGTTGGCAAGAATGCAGTATGTGGCGATGCGGCGGATAGGTAGCAGTGCAGCGGAGTGGAGGCTTCCGGATAAAGCTGTCGAATTCCACTGCGTGCCGTGTAGGACGCAGCTGACAACTAGTTGCGTTCGAGGGCTACCGTTGAAATCCGCCATGAAGGACAGGGCGGAGATGCGAGAGATTCTCAGAGATTGGTTCTGTTCGGCGTAGATGGGTGGAAAGATGTAGTTTATTCGACTTCCTATCTCTGCAGCTCCAATGGCGATGGGTTGGGTTAGAAGGGGAAAGATACTGCGGATGCACATGGCTCTGAGATCTCCGAGGCCGTTGATTGTGAAGGGGCCCGGCTGAGCGTGGTTGCTCGGGTGGACGTGTCTGTTGAGGATATCCCCAAATGCGTCAGAGAGGACCTGCAGATTGAACTCATCCCAGCGGGATAATCCGTCCTGATCAACCTTGTTCGCGGTTCGATCAGGTCTCATATGCTGGGGTCTAGCTGGGGTTACCAGTAGTTTGGGATTGGGAACGGTAAGGATGTCATGGATTGTAGGTAGCTGTGTATTCTGTGTCACGTCGAATACAAGCCCCTGACGAAAAGTAGATGAGCTCATGTTGGGTGTTTGGATGGATTGTACGATGACGGATGTGGGTGTGTTGTAACAGAATGATAGCGAAGTACGTGATAACTTAGGATGCTTCCTACGTGTAGATCAAGATGTGAGGAAGAGTTTATTTCGTTCTGTATGACTCATGTTTAGATATATAACTATCCTCAAGATCTCCCGCCTTTACTGTCAGAGCTAAGGGTTTCTACCTCAAAGTGGAAAATGATGGATCATAAAACAAGCAACTCAAAAGACGTTCCCTTTTCTGTGCTCGTATCGTTTCAAGAGACAGACATCAAAGGCGCGTTAATATCAGTTCTGGGATATGTTGCGCATTACTTTGCTTATGCCATGTTTACAAGTTTCAAGGCGTTTGATCTAACAAACAACCGATTACCAACCAAGGGTACGGAATACTACGGCTTTCCTGCAAGCCGCCTATCCATGATAGGTGTAACTGGGACAGAGGTGGAGCGAAGTATACAGATACTAGGGGTTTGAGCAGTCCCGAAATTCTCATCAATCATAGCAGGGCGTGATGACTCTTTGGTTTGTCAAGGTCCAATGTTCACGCTTTTCATGCCATAATGCACTGGCTGCCGTGAAAAAAGGAGTCTCTATTCTGGCAACAAAGAAGATGCTGTGCTGTTATTACCCGTGGGCGTGTGTGTGACCAACAAAGGATACTTCCCGTACCACACCCGTGATTTCATATGCAAGGTACGTGGTCCGTGATGAATAGTAAAACACCTGTTCCTTGTCCTTCGCCCTGCTAATAGCATCATTCATTCTTTGTTTGACACTTCTCAGAATGTGGCTGTGCGTGACAAAAAGAATTGAATGAATGGCTGGCTTCACATCATATTACCTCTTTATTGTTGAAGTTTCTGTCGCTTTTTGTTCTTTCTCTTCGTGTTCTATTTCTGATTTCCCACGGGCACTTTCAGTATTTGTTCTAGAGCACAAGGACTAGTAACTCATTAGCTCACTGACAAACGTGTTTTTGTTGTTTACTTCAATCAAGACTTAAGAACCTCAAGTTTCCTGAAACTAATCACCAAAACCTTTCACCAAACAGACATCTCTTTCACAGCAACTCCACAACTACAAATAACCTTTGAAATATCATCAATCCTAACCTTCATCCGTTTATCACCATCCGCTTCACTCATCAGCCATGCCAACACTGAAACCACTTCCGGACTGCGAAGGTCCAAAGCTCGAGTGTTTCACTGATGACCTTACGACCCACGACTTCAAGGTCCTGGCGTACCTTGGCAGTGGGTGTCATTCTGAAGTTGTCAAGGCCGAGATTGACGGTAATATTTATGTCATCAAGCTTGTGAGTACCATAAGAAGCCCCCTCTTGAGCCTTTGCTAACATTTATCTAGTTTTTTGACACATTTGTGCATGAACCGAACTACGAAATGTGTTACCTTGACGAAGGGTACATAATCGACGCTGATGAGATAAAGCCTTTAGTCCCAAGTGAGAAGATGCCCCAATATGCAATCGATACACTGCGTATGCATGCGACGTCTTTCAATAATGAATGTCGCGCCTACGGGAGGCTCAAGGAACTGGGCCGCGAGCATCTCGCCATCAAGGCGCATGGCTACTTGTGTGTCTACTTGAAAGGCAAGATCCTGGATCAGTTCAATGCTGCAGTACGCGAAGCCTTCCCTGATCGTTCGTATGATATGCAGAGTCTACTGTACCACGACGACCCAGACGTGCCCGTGATGGCTATCGTCAAAGACTGGGTTCAAGATCATCGTTTGCCTAATACGAGCAAACTCCCCCGAGAGACTGTGGAGAGACAGATGAGCCACTTGCCCCGAATGCTACGAAACATTCGTCAATTGCACAAATGTGGCATCGTCGTACGGGACCTCAAGGATGTGCAATACTACGACGGTCAACTGGGTGACTTGTCGCACGCCTGGACTATTCCGCACATCCTTGGCCCAGAAAGTGGACTACGACCTCGCTGGACTTTCACGAGCATGGCTGCATGGGACTTGAGCTGCTTTCAAGATATTCTCGACGATTGGAACGAGATGGCGCAGAAACAAGAGCCACCCCTCAAGACACACAACCTCATTGCCTGCAGAAACAGCGAGGCTCATGGGCGGCTTCGTCCTCGACCAGAAACGTATGGACCTTTTCTACCTCTGCTCAATTACGACTATGGAGAACCTTGTTTTATGAAATACTATCCTCCCTACGACCCGGCTGATTTCAACTGGAGAGCGGCGCAGAACAAGACAAAGAAAGCACCCGCCGGTGGTGTCACCAAGAAGAGAAAGACAGGGCGTCGGTCTCAGACGAGGAGTAAAAAGGCTAAGAAGAGCGGAAAGAAGAGTGGACAGCCAGAGTAGGAATGCATCAGAAGTATGTTCTACGTTGGTTGTCTAATAACGTGGCTTGAAGTACAGTGGCCTTGGCTGTACCAGCCAGCTTGTATGAAGAGACACAACTCGAGGTGTGTTGAGATATTGACTTGGAAGGGCATGGGCGGCGTTTGATCAAACATATTAGAACATGTACTTGTAGTGTTTACTCTTAGAGGTGCATTAACGCAATGTTTTTCTTTATAGCTAATGTCTAGAATGAACAGTCTGATGACCAGTAATTCGGCCAATGGACGACTATTCAGCATGCTGATCTATCAAGAACCTAAACAATCCTCGCTGCAACGCACAAGGAGCAGCACCACCATGGTCCTCAGCCTCAAACTCCCATTGCCAAACACCTCTAAGGTGCGGCGACTTTTCCATCCTAGCCGCCAACGCAAGGGCGTGATCCTTCATCTTTCTCATTGCCGCCCCCTTCTGCTTCTTTTCGAACTTTTCATCAGACTCGCCAGGTAGTTTGATCAAAATTTGTTCAGCGCCTCCAAACATAACCAGCAATCGAGGGGCTTTTCCAGTAGGAGGCTCTCGCTTGTTGAACTGCTCTTCCTGCTCTCGAACGATGCCCTCGTGGTTGAACCAGATGGAGGGACTTGCTGCAATAAAGGTGTCAAAGGCATCTGGCTTTGTAAAGAGAGCGTTGAGGGTGAAGAGACCTCCGTAAGAGTGACCAAAGAGAGCCTTGGGGCCTGTTTTGAGGGGTGCATCTGGGAAGAGGGTGTTTTCGACATAGAATTGGATATCGGTCTGGATAACGTCTAAAAAGTCGGATGCGCCGCCAAAAGGACCCAGAGATGGCTTTCCATCCGGACCAGGAGGAATGTCGTATATCTCACTGGAAGACGCGGGTGTTAAATCACCGTTGCGTCGCTTGTCAAAGACGCATGTTTTGTTAGGGTAGCCGATAGCTACGAGGACAGCTCGAGTCTGATGAGTGAATTCTAGACGACGAGCGATGTCTGTAGCGGTGAAGAAGTAGGCGTTTCCGTCTACGATATAGCTGTAGGAGTTAGTAAATTATGTTTTGGGTTGATGAGGCTTTTCTTACATTGTGGAGACGGGTATAGTATCATCTTTTGGCGGTGCGCGCTCATGGCCCCAGCAAAGTGGCCACGAGACTTGAACGAGGTAATCACCTCGCCTTGTCGGGAACGTGAATTGACACGAGTTGTGCGCGTTGGCATTCTCAAACGAAGAGGGTATTTGAGTCATGATTGCTTGTCAATATTTGGGAGAACTATTGCACGAGAGGAGTCATGTTGAGCACCAATAATGAAGATTTTGGGTGCGGCTGATGATCAGATAAGATTGGACATGTCAACCGAGCCAACGAGAATGTCGTCGGTGGAGTGCCAAGGGATCCTTTGGATGAGTAAGTCATTGAGTGTCTGATCGGAGAGTGGATGAGCCTCAAGAGGCTGTTTGGGGAATTACCCCAGACTCATGGTGATGATCGGTCGCTGCATGCGCTCTGTCGCGTGAAACATGGGTGTTTGTCGGGATGCATCTCATTACGGTAGTTGCGGGTGGTTGTCACTGATAAGAATATGAGGTGCATTCAATCATGATAAAGCCTAGTCACAAGCTCATGGATGCGACATGTGAAATCACCCAAGTCAAAACCTGTTAATCTAGCAATCAGCTGGTCTAATAATGCGTCATTAACTGTGTTATCTCCCATGGCTCAACGCCATTCCGATAGTGTCGCGGGTCACAATTCCGAACTCACCCATGTGGTGTAAGTGATTGGTGCCGTTTAGTTCCCTGCCTCAACGCATGTACCTTGCAGAATAGAGTACAAGAATATTCTACGAGGCGGTATAACAAAAGCCGGATAACTAATTACCGCTTGTTGGGCTCTAGACACTGTCCCACGGCCCAATCCGCCGCTCAGCCTTCGGCATGTGGTGGTTAGTCTGGCCTTGGCAATTGGTTCTCAGCTGGAGGGCGCTGCACGTGGGCCATTCCGTGGGGCCGCGTAACTTGACTTAGATTCTTGTATCCAGAATTCGAAACTCGACGGTCGGTTCTTTTTTCCTTGGCTGCGTTACCGTGGATGGATTAGATGCTTGTTTAAAAGTCGGGGCTTCTGCTGTTGGGAATGTGCAGCTTTACCCGCCTCTCGTGTCCTCGCATTCTCCGTGTCAACGCTCCAAGGGGTACACACAGACCAGACGCTTTCTTATCGGTAAAGTGGGAGTCGGCAACATGGAGCATTTGACGATCAATTCGACATCCCACATGCCGACACGGCAGGATAACAAAACTGCCAGAAACGAAAAATCCTCTCCTCAATCCGACAATGAATTATCAGCACAGCTACTCGAGAAGGGCCACTTGCAAGCAAACACATTTGAGCGCGACGGGATGGATCTTAGGCAAATCTTTACAAACAGGGTCATGCCTGTCGCATTCGTCCTTCCCTGGGTCGCAAGCATGTTAATATCCTGGATTCCATTTACCAAGATCAGCTTCCCCGACGCCCCGGATTTCCTGTGAGCATCACCCTTTCAATCCTACAGAGGGTGATCTAACGTGTACAGAATTTTGGCTGCTATTATCAGCACCGTAGAAGTACTCAGCATCATCGTCGTCTTCATTTACACGTCCATCCGCCCAGATTCCCTCGATGATACCGAGCCCGGCTATCGTAGCACGTTCAGGGAGAAGTTGTTTCGCACGTGGTTCTGGTTTCTCTTCATCAGCCCTTTCGTCACGGGAACTATGGTTGTTCTGATGGCCAGCGACATTTCTTGCGACCCAGAGGATGATTTGGACATGCACCAGCCCATTTGCCAGGTCGGCATTCGACTGATCAAAGCGACTGCTCTCTGCCGAGCCGGCATCATGTACGTATCGCCTCACACAATATCTCGTCTTTACTAACATCTAACAGTGCGTCTTTCCTTTTTGCTACATCATCCTGGCTAGAGCGACGACCAACGAAGCGTTACTCTCTGGACTCTTCCATTTCCGATTCTGTTTGAAGACGCACAATCTATGGCGTCATGATCTTTGTATAACGATACCCCCGAAAGCATAAATAACATAACGATAAATTATTCAGAGTTTATTCAAGTCAAGGTTAACATTAGTATTCAAATTATCCCGAAAACTTTCGGCTCCAGTTGAGAGCGCGCTTGTTGTAGAATTATGCTCGTATGACGCCACGCGTAGGTCCTGAGGGTCTTGAGGGAGGGAATTCAATGATGACTTGAGCCCGAGACATCCGCGTCTATCTCCCAATCATGTTGTTGATCTTGGCGCTGCGGTTTGCGGTAGTGATACGTCAACAGCTTTGTGTCTCCCACTTTCCGTAGTTGTCGTCAGCACTCAAAATGCCAGCCGCTTCGGATGATCAGCTTCGTCTGCTTCAGAAAGCCTAATTGACGGCAAGCTTGTAGCCTCATCCGGAACGTCAAATTAGCTTTTGTCTGGCAGCTATGTCTTCCAATATTCGACTGTAGATATGCGTGCACTTCCTACCATCGATATTCATGGCTTTAAGTCTCGTGCTCATTGCCTGTAGATGGCTAGACGCACAATTGCCCTACTGTGCCGCAGTCGGTAGATTTAACCATCCTATTGACTAACTGTTTTCAGACTTTGCGCGGCATCTACGAGTTCTGCAGCATTCTTTCCCACTTGCCGCCCGGCGCTACGCCCTACAGAGAAACTGCATTACAGGTCTCTATCCGTTTCCTTGATCTGTGCCACATCTCCGCATTATTGACTTTCGTGTTTGTCTCGGGAGTGGAGCGTCTACAAGGATAATGCGGAGAACTTGATATTTGATGTTGGTATGATTGCCGCTGAATTAGCGTTGCCTATTTTGAAATTTCTCATAGCTTGTCCCTGAATGGTTTGGGAGTTTTGTGAGTATGTTTATCTTGCTTAAGTTGTGGGAAACCTTGCAGTCTGAAAGCTAACCTTTGAGATGCAGAGCACTAAAGTCTATTGAACAATCTCTAATGCAGTTCAAAATGCCAGGTACAGAAAAAGAAATGAAAAAGGTAAAGACTCGCTTAATCCAATGCTAGTCCATCTAATGTTTAACAACCGTTCTTCCTCCTCTTCTCTACCGCTGCAATCAAAGCCCTGAACGCCTGTATATCCTTTGCTCTAATCTCATAGCTGATCCCCTCGGTCTCAATGTCTCGCGTCGGTGTAGTAGTCGGTGTAGAATACTCTATATCTTGCTCTGTCCACTTGGAGTAGTGAAAGACTCTCTCATAATCCTGGGTCGCCCATGACCCAAACTGTCGAATACCACTTCCGACAGTGAGAGGGGTAGGACATTCAAAATGTTGGAAGCCATGGTGTGAATACCGTTGCTTCCAACTGTCGGTTTCCCATCTGTGAGCATTCCCATACCAAGTAGGGTCGGTGGCCTTCCAGGGTTCGTCGATATCGTCCGAATAACCTTGTCCGACCTTGAGGACACGCAGGGTTTTCATCGACCTTGCCCAGTGCGAAAGAAGATGATGCCAGCATAAACCTGTCTTCACAAGTCTGGAATCTCGAAGACGATGTTGTGGCTGCTCTCCTGGGTCATAGTAGCCCTCGTTGGAGAAAGAGTGCGTCGTGCCTTCAGCGTCCTCGACGACAGTCTCGCTTTGATCACGCTTTAAGCCGGTCCAGTTGTATTCTGAAAACAGAACAGTGCAGCCGTCAAGGTACAATTTCTCGATGCCCAATGATCCAAACCACTCTACTTGCCACCAATGACTGAACTCAAAATTTCCCAGGGCGAGAATTTTGAGATTTGGCAGTCCATCGACACCGATGAGTCGAAAGTCCATTTTGGGTAGCCAACCCCATCCGTGATGGCAGTATAACGATAGAACTCGGAGATTGCTGGTAATATTGGGTGTGAGCCATGAAGATTGCATCTTATCAAAGAGCTGGTTGTCACGAGAACAAGGGCCAGACATTGATGTGGCGATATTTAACCGCATGTCCACCAAACTCTTCGAATTCAAAATCGTCTGGAAAGCGGCCGAAGTGGTAAGACTCTCTTCAAGATAGTTCTCCAGGTTCGATACCGTAAGAGTCTTGAGGGAAATAGGCGTTGTGGGTGAGTTCTTGGGGAACTTCAACATTTTGTACTCGTGTACTTTCATCACGTTGAGGCCACTGTCGAAATCTCGTTGGTGTTGCTCTGTCCAAGTACCCGCTAACGAACGAAAGATAGTATCAAGCGTCCTCAGTGAGGTTTCTCTGAATGATCTTATTGAGTAAGGATAGTGATGTTCGTTCTCACGGAAGCGTAAGTGCAACGTCTTGAGATTCCTGAATAACCCGATATAAGGGAGGGCGTCGAAAAATGGCTCATAGATCAAATAACTTCCCACGCATTTACAGTCGTTCCAAGTGTCGCAAGTAATTTCTCGAACATGATCTCGTAGATTTTCGGTGTCGGCGATGTGCATAAATCGCTCCGGTTCGTCCTTGTAGGCCCGGAATCGAATGACTCTGAATGCCACCTGGGCAGCAATGCGGTTGAAAGTGCTGTTGACATATCTCAACTCGTGCAAGACACATTTGGGGAAATATTCCAAGATCTGCAGTATGAGCTCCTCTGGTAGAGAAAGCAACGACGTAGATGTGTTGGGAGACATGTTGAGTTGCAAGTCGTCTTCCGCGGAGATGAGAGGTGAGGTGTTTATAGTTGAGGTCAAAAGTGGAATCACGTGGAGTTCGGACTCGAGTCATGCCGCGGTAATCCCATGAGTTGATCAGGAGAGACAAATTTCATGGTTGTCTTTGAAGTGATGAAGAGAACCGAAATATTTGTACCCAGATTTTAAAGAGTTTTGAGTTAAATTGATGATGTATCGGAATGATTCGGCGGCGAACAACGTAAGAATATTTTTATGCAGCTATAACTGACTCATACTCTACGGCATTGTTTATAACTGTAATTTTAGAGTTGGGAAATCATGCTTGGTAGATGTAGTATCAATGGATAGGTAACGTACATGCTTGCACAAATTCACAGCTCAAACGTAGCTGTACATCGTGTATTTACGACCTGAATCAGATGCTACTGGTCTTTGCTAGGATAGCTGTAGAGACATTTTATATGAAATGAACAAGAGTGGGCAAGTCGGCGGGAGTGGGGGTCAGTGAAGTGATGTTGAAAGTTTATGTGAATAACCACCTCGTCCTGCTTTGGATTGTGTATTTGACTCGTAGTAAAACTGTGTGGGCATAAGGTCATTGTGCTCGAGATGCAAAAAAAGAAAACGTGTTCTTTGCAAAGGTTAAAAGCAGGCCCTCATACCTTATTTGAAGCCAACAGCACTATCAAGTAGACTCGGAGCAAAAACCAAAGCCGACCCGTGACTTAAAAACTCTTGTTATGACCTGAGGTGTCTCAGTCAATCCATGTTTATAGTTCGAATCCAGGCGCCTCACAATATATCAGTGCAGCATCTGTAAATTGGTCGTGTATTATGGCCATTGTGAGCCTTAGCCAATTATTTAACTCAGCTATCCTGTTCCTTCGTCCAATGATACTTGGCCGCTGGGTGATCCGCTGGCGGTCTAGCAACACCCTTCTTTCCATAGATGTTCTCCCTATAAGTACCACCGTCCACAGCATAATCATCCCAGAACAACCCTCTCTGTCTCAACACAGGCAGCAAATCTGAAATGACTTCCTCAAAAGTCGACGGCATAAGCGCATAGGCTAGGTTGAATCCATCAATATCAGCCTCATCGACCCACCTCTCCATCTCATCCGCGATGCGCTCAGGTGTTCCAACAACCGTAGCTCCTAGTCCTCCGACTTTGATATGGTTGGCAACAGTATGCTTAGTCCACTTTGGCACGCCGGGAATAGACTTAGACCAAGACTCGACAGCAGAGCGAATGGCGTTGGACTCAACGTATCGGAGTTCCTCATCATCGCCATACTGAGCAAGATCGATGCCAGTCCAACCTCCAAAGAGAGCAAGTGCACCATCTTCAGACCCATAGCTCACGTACTCTTTGTACTTTTCATCGGCTTCCTCTTGCGTCTTTCCAAAGATGGGACAGAACATGGCCAGGAACTTGATAGCTTTGGGATCGCGGTTGAACTGCTCCTTGGCCAGTGTGCGGATCTCGGCGATGTTTTTGGCGACTACAGCAGGACTGTGGCCGGCTACGAAGATGGCTTCTGCGTGTTTCGCGGCAAAGTTCTTTCCTGCTTTGGATGTGCCGGCTTGGAGGATGAGAGGTGTGCGTTGAGGTGAGGGCTGGCAGATGTGTGGTCCTGGGACGTTATAATACTTTCCTTCGTGGTTGATGAGTCGTACCAGAGACGGGTCAGTATAAATGCCCTTTTTACGGTCTAGTTTGACCGCGTCGTCTCTCCAAGATGATTGCCTAACGTTGTGAGTTCTTGATCGTGAAACTTCCATTGTTATGATCACTTACCAAAGTTTGTACGTAACGTCGACGTATTCCTCGGCAATTGCATATCTTTCATCGTGGCTAGGCTGTTCCGTATGTCCGAGATTTCTAGCAGCAGAGTCAAGATATCCAGTCACAATGTTCCAGCCCAATCGTCCACCGGTGAGATGGTCGACAGTGCTGAGTCTTCGCGCAAGGTGATAGGGCTGCTCATATGTAGTGGCCACAGTTACGCCAAAACCAATGTTTTTAGTTGCCGCTGCCATAGCGGGCACAGTGGCCAAAGGTTCATTAACTGGCCATTGTGCGCCTGAGATGATGGCAGGGTTAGGGTTACGAGGTCCTTTGTAGACATCATAAGATCCCTGAACTTGTGAGTTGAGATACCAGTTGGGGAAAACGGTGACTTACAAGAACATCGGCGATAAAAATGCCGTGGAATTTTCCCTTTTCGAGAAGCTGGGCGAGCTTCACCCAGTGGCTGATGTTGTTGAAATCCCATGAGCGATCATTTGGATGCCGCCAGAGTCCCGGCGATTGATGGCCGCTGCAGGATTCCACAAAGGCATTGATGATGAGCTGCTTCTTTGGCTTGGAAGCCGTGTCTGGTGTTTCGGACATGTTTGCCAAGATTGAGTGAGATCACTTGTTGACAGATGAAATCAGCAAGCAGGAGGAACAGTTTTATTAACATGGCTATTAAAACGAATATAAGCCTCATATAATGTTTACTAGGTATTTGAATGTTGCGCAATCGAGGGACTTGGATCGCGTGCTTGCGGAGAAGGTGGGTCTAGATACGCGTTGGATCTTGTTTTCGACTGATCTCAATTGCCGATATCTGGAGGAACGAGGGTTAAGCCAGACGTAGACTAATTGACGAACTAAATACTATAAGGAATATGTCTTATTTGCTTCGGGTTAACGGGTTGCTACGTAGGGTATAAAGAAGTTCTGACTATGTTATCTGTGTCGCTCTGTTCTGTGAACTCCGCGTGCAATACTGAATCCAAGACAGCTATACGGTTATTGAATTGAAGGCCGGTAGATTCAATACAATTCCCGAAATACTTATAAAATTTCCATCACTTCTACTGAGTTAATTAGAGCTTGTATCCAATGCACGTGGTATGCCTCCTAGAAGATGCAGATCTCATTTCACCATCTTGGTGCGATAAGACGCCAATACCCCAGTTGGATCTTGCAACACCAATCACACTTCAGCCAAGAATTAAGATCAACGCATGGATTTAGAGAACCGACAGAACCTCTTTGGTGTTGACACAATTACCGGAGTAAGCTCGTCATGGGGTATTGTCCGTAGAGAATTTACCAATACCGAGGTTAATCGGATCCGCAGATGGGCTGCATGCAAGTCTGGTCCCTGCATCCACGATAACGAGATATAGGCGTTTATATACGCAATGCGGAGCTGGAGATGCGCTGAGCATCTATAAAGGTGCTCGCATCCAATATTGTAGCTTTCTTATGTAGTCATTTGACTATCACCGTAATATTGAGCCAGCAGCTCAAGACATATTTCACCATGACAACACCCACCTTTGAAAGCTCTGACCCAGCCGTCTACAAAGAGTACGAAGCTCAATGGTCTACCCTTCCCACTGACGCCGAGGGCTGGATCAAGCGCGCCCAAGACGTTGCTGAAGTGTTAGCAAAGGACGCCCCAGCTCGAGAACGAGCAAACAAGTCTCCCAAGGCCGAAGTGGCTCTTCTCAAGCACTCTGGTCTCCTCAAGGTCCTTGGTCCAGCTAAGTATGGCGGTGGTGAGCAGCCATGGAGCGTTGGTTTTAGGGCTGTTCGCGAAATAGCCAAAAAAGATGGGTAAGTCTTGAGTTATAAGCTTGTAAGATGGGCGAATGCTTAAACAGACAGGTCAATTGGCATGTTGCTCGGCTATCATCTTACTTGGACCACCACTGCCAATCTAGTAGGCAGTCCCGAACAAGCTGAGCGGACACACAAGCTCATCATCTCCAACAACTACTACGTCGGAGGAGCCGTCAACCCCCGCGACAGTGATCTCAAGATTACCTCAAATGGCGACAAAATTATTTTTAACGGTTTCAAGAATTTTAGTACTGGTGGTGTCATCTCAGACTTGACTGTCCTTGAAGGTGTATACGGGGACAAGGAGGAACACATCTTCACTATCGTGCCGACGCAGCAGCCTGGAATTCAGTTCAAGCATAACTGGGATAATGTCGGTTTACGTCTGACGGAATCTGGCGGTGTCAATATTGAGAATGTGGAAGTCCCGTGGAGCGATGCGTTTGGATGGGATGTTGAGGCTAAGAAGCCTGATCCCAATATTCTCGCCATTCCTTTTGGCAGCCTCTTCCTTCCCACGTGAGTCAACACAGAAAAGTAAACTAGACTCGGCTACTAACCAATTATAGGATTCAACTCAACTTTGCTAATCTTTATCTTGGCCTCGCTGCTGGCGCACTCGAGTTCGCCAAGACATACACTCTCAAGAATACCCGCGCCTGGCCATTTGGTGGCGATGTATGTACCTCCACCTCTGAAGGAAAACCTCCAGCTAATACATCCATAGAACAAGGAAAAAGCAACAGACGAGTTCTACATTCTCTCCACCTATGGTAACTTCTTCGCACACTACCGCGCCGCAGAAGCCCTGGCCGATAAGGTCATTGCCCACGCTGACGACCTCTATGCAAAGTACTCGCATAATCGCGCCGGCGTAACAGCCGAGCAACGCGGCGAGTTTGCAGAGTGGGTTGCCAGTCTTAAAGTCGTCACGACCGATACGGGACTCAAGGTGACGTCGGGTGTGTTTGAGGTGACGGGATCGAGGTCGACGGGTGCAAAGGTGGGATTGGATCGTTTCTGGAGGGATCTGAGAACGCATACGCTGCATGATCCTGTGGCGTACAAGAATAAGGAGTTGGGGAGGTATTTCCTGCTGGAGGAGTATCCCGAGTTGACTTGGTATACTTGATGCGTTGTCCCTGTTGTCTTTTAAATCTTCCATAGTGGAGAAATATTATTATGCAAGAGTACGAGCAATTTTCGCACATTTTGCTCAGTCAGACCTGTTTTAGAGGCTCTATGCAAGTTCATTCTTATCGTTAGTCGTATAATATATAATACTGCGATCATCTCGAGTCGAGTCACTCCATCTAGTAGAAACCCAAACATTCTTACATAACACAACACTCGTTCGGGGGTTTGGAACTCTGTACGCCTGCACCCAGAGTAAGTAATACCTGCTCCTGTTCCGATGACTCTATCCTGGGCGCCAATCTCTCCCGCAGCTCAGCAAACTTGTGTGTCCACCAATACCCTATCTTCATCCATTGGGTCACGGTCCAATCCTGCTGATACTCCTCCAACAACCCTTCAAGCTGGGCCTTGAGCCCCGGCTCTTCAGTAGCTGCCCATGCGATGGCTAACGTCAAGGGTACATGGCTTGCACCAAGCGGCCGGTAATGGCTAATGCTGCGTGCCATCCACACAATCTCCGAAGAACACAGCGCTGCTTCTCCCACGAGAGCCAAGTTGTAAGGATCGAAAGCCTGCATCAACTGACCTATGATGACGAGCACCGTGAGCATGACCGAGTAGGCCGAGTAGTACGAGCGTGATAAGCGCAACTCCAAAGGTGTCGGAGAGTAATCAGGCGGAAACGTGACAGCCCTGACGATTTCCGATAACTTGCGCAGGTCTCGACATAGACGGTGATACGCGCATGTGATCTCCATACGATGCAACTCGGGATCATTGATAAAGTCTGGCAGTCTGCCCAGATTCCTTATCGAAAGACTTGGTATTCCTCCTGATTCTTGTTTGACCTCTTCCCTCTTTTGGTTTTCGGGTGTTTTCGCAGGGGGGTTGTTCTTTTTGAAGTTGTCAAGCATGTCCCAGAACCATTTGTCTAGTCTGACTTTTGGGTTTGAGATACTTTCTATGATCTGGCAAGATGTTAGTAAGAGTTGAAGGAAAGGGAAGCAGTTGACATACTACTGGAACACAGAATGTTAGAAGCATCTCTGACTCAAAACCTGCTTTCCAATTCTCTCGTGCTGCTGCTTTGAGTAAATACGCCAGGCCTTGTCCATGGCTTGTGGTAGGATCATCGTCCCTGCCCAGCCAGCCCTAAGATGCGTTAGTTGAATTAAGACCAATGAGAAGTAATGCGTACCTGGCAGATCATGATGAGATAAACGGCGCACATGGTTTCTGGCATCCGAGCTTTTTGCGGGTTGTCCAAGCATATTCTCAATGAGTTGATTGCACGGACATATTTCGTGAGCGCATCCACAGTCTGATAACCCTGCGGTCGATGAAGAGTCGAGAACGTCGTGGCTAATGCATCCGCCGATGCGTCGAGAGCTTCATTCCGGCCTAGTCGAGCGGGGATATGACGAAGAAAGTCTCCATAGCAAGTGATGTCGTAACGCAGATCCGTAATCTCAAGTCGCGATACCAGAGTATGCGTCACTATAGTTGTCGGATTGCTAGGGACTCTGATCAGAGCCTGAAACGACACTGGTGGTGTCGATCCTTGAGAGCTCGAGCTCGTGGTATCTTCATCCGTGTCGACAAGCGTGGGCGTCGAACTGTCCGATCCAAGTTCCAACGTCTGTACTTTGAACTTGTAACGCTGTTTACCCACGTTGTCACAAGCGATATCTAGTCTTGTGCATCGTGCACATCTAGGCTTGCCCTTGTCACACTATTGAACGTTAGATATCTGTTGTCATGAAGTCTTGGGCCTTGACAAACCTTCTTCTTCTGCTTTCTACAAGCATCGCAGCCTTTGTAAGACGGAACACCCGGCATTGCGTACAGCGGTGTATATGCCCCAAAAACGGAAAGATTTGAGTCTTTTGTGGTGGAGGCGTTTCTCGGAGATGGACAAAGGCTGGTAGTTATGGCTTTACCCTTCTGGCCCCGCTTCTATAAGGACCCGAGAGGTTGTTTGGGACAAGGATGATGATACCAAGCTTCAGCCTTAGATGCGACAAGGATCTTACCTCTTTGATGTGATTGGAGGTACTGTCTTGTGCTCCATTAAAGGATGACCATGGACTCCACAGCGCACGGTTTTTCCAGGGTAGGTATAGCGTCTTCATTATGGTAGGTCAATGAGGTACGAGAGAGGCATATTGGAAAAGAAAGTAGTCGAAGCACTTTTGATTACACATGTGACATTTTGAGATAGAGTCGTTTATTCGACCGCTTTGTCCGAGTCGATTAGAGTCTAATTGTGTTTGAACGAATAAACTGTCAAGCATAGCCGCTCCTGGTGTAGATCCAAGGCACACAGCTAGTTGGATTATCCCGAGATCAGCATAATCTGACACAAAACAGTGATTGACATACTCAGCCTTGTGGAACGATCCGCGTCATTCGCCACCAGGGCTGTGTTTGACCTGAACACAACGAAGTCGCTGCGTTTATACGTTTACGGGATACGAAACGCATATCTCTGGAACAAGCTTCATGATGTGTGATATCGTTCCTTGGAACGATTGAGCAGAAATGTAGTATAAATCTCATCTTGGCCCGCCTTGGCTGTCAAGGTTAATTTAAATGAAGAATACTCTGTGAACGCCGAGGAACACAATCAAAATATCAAGAACACCCTTCAAACATCAACAAAACCCATACATTCACCACCATGAGAGACCTTTTGAACAAAGTCCTCTACGGGTCTTCTGGCCCCCAACCCAATGACGGTTCTCAAGTCCTCACCATCCGCCCACACCCGCAAGACGACAAGCTCCTCTTTATCGTCCCCGCAGGCGCACCTAAAGAAGCACCTCCGCTCTACACCATCTCCAAACGCGACAGCAATCCCAGTTTCGTCTGCTTCCGCGGCCCTCCGGCTCCCGAAAACACAGTCGCCATGGCTTCCATGCATCTCAGCACGTCGAGAATTGACCTCTCGGTGTATAACCAGCCCATGGTGGTCAAGTACCGTTCCATGTCGGGAAGTTGGCATTTTGATACCCAGATGGGCAGATTCAAGTGGAAGGTCAACCCACTCACTGGTAGTGGCTTTGAGCTTAATGATCAGGCGGGAAATAAGGTGGCCAAGTATGGCAGCGCTGGATTAATGCGCATAGGAGAGAAGCAGTTGAGCGTCTATGTCCCAGGAGACGAATTCTTTATGGTCATGGTGTTGATGTCTGCTGTGTCTGCAAAGGAACTGGCTGGTATTATTTCTGAGGTGGTGGGCGAGGTTGCTGGTGGAATAGCGGGGGCATAAAAGCAGCCATCGCAATTGTGGAAATTGATGCATCTTGGAAGCGAGGGCGTTTGGATCAAGGCACAGGTTTAAGAATTGATGCCAAATTAGTTACATGTTTTTATTATCAATACCAATGCGATCGGATTTACACTTAAAGAGGGTCGTCCCTTAAGCGCCGAATAAATCGAGCTGGAACACCCCCTACGAGAGTCTCTGGCTCAACATCTTTGCCCACTACTGCACCTGCAGCTACTGTCGCGCCTCTTCCGATCGTGACCCCTGGAAGAATTGTTGCTCGGGCGCCTATCCAAGCATCGGCTTCGATGCGGATTGGTAGGGCGAAGGATGTTCCATGAGCTTCTTTTCGGCTATGCATATCGACGGCGTGTGTTCCTGTGCAGATGCATACTCCAGGGCCTATAAGCACTGCATCTTCTATGGTCACGAGAGCATTGTCATAAATCGATACTCTAACCGGCAACTTCTATTAGACTCAAATCTCTTATCTTGGTCCCAGGGCGTGGCACTCACTCTCGGTTGATATATACGCCACGACCGATGAAGACGTTGCAGCCCCATGTTAGAAAAAACGGTGGCTCAATAGTTACTTCATTGCCCAAACAGCCGAGCATCTCTTTTGCTACAGCCATGCGCATCGATTTGAGAGACGCAAGGGTGCTATCGTCTGGAATACTCTCGTCGTTGAAGGATCGCAATTTCTTCATCGTCTCAAGTTTGTAGTCCATAAGCTCTTGTGCTTTGCTCGTGTCAAAACTAAATAAATCAAAGTTTAATTTTAGTACCGTGATTGCGTTTCAAGTGAGGTGCAGACAGACTTCATGCCGCTGATCATCTTTTCAAACTCATCGCACCATGGCACTAGTATCTCGCTACGCTGGATCTGGGAGATACGATCTTGACTTTTGCTTGAGGCTGCCATCTCTGGTTCTTTTTCGACGAAGATGGATATTCCAACAATAAACAGAAAATGGTTGATCTGAACGGATTATCAGAAAAGCTGAGTGTAGTAATGATAGTGAAAGGCGGTGTGGATATTGCATGCTTACATGGCATAATTCAGCCTGATAAGGTTGTTGATCGACCATGCTGTATTCTTTGCATAGCCGCATCTCTCTATCATGCAACACCGTAATATTGTACGTCAAGCTTCGTAATGACTGAGGATTAATGGGAACGTATGAATCAGGGCTTGTCATCAATGGAACGTGTTACTTGCGTAGTACAAAATCTATTCATCTTGCCAACTATTAAATTATCAAAACTAAACTCCAGAACTCTATGTATAATAAGAAAATTAGCTCTCAAATGCAGACCCAAATCTAAGAAAACAAAACATCAAAACTCCAAGCCACTTCGTGTTTAGGAAATAAGGCCATCGATACACTTGGTACCGTTCGCAACTGCGCTGACGAAAGCCCAGCCCTGGTTGCAGATACCCCAAGTCGTCTCCGAGAAACAGTGCAGCATACCAGACTGAACCTCATGAGGACAGGCCTGATACTTCTCGCCAGCCCACGAGGGACGACCGCTGCCAGCGGGAGCTTCAGGCAGGGTCGAGTTGATAGGAGCGGGTGCATCGGTCTGCTGGACGGGAGTGCTGGTAGTGGTGATCAGACCAGAGGGAGCGGAAGGCTGGACAACCGAGGAGACAGAGGAAGCGATGGGCGCTGAAGGTGCAGCAGGGGCGGAAGATGCGACAGGTGCAGAAACAGGCTGCTCGGACGAAGGAGAGCTTGGTAGAGCCGGTGCTGAGGCATCTGGCTGCGCGGATGAAGGGGCGCCAGACTGAACCGGAGCCGAAGATTCGGGCTTCGAAGGAGCAGCGTCATCCTTGAAATCAGGCTCAACACCCTTAGGACAAGTTCCCTCACTTCCAGGCGTACCTTGCTCATAGACCTTTCCAAAATCGCCAGGCTCAGGAAAGTTGATGACACTCCCACTAGCTCCCGTAGTACACTCACCAGGAATGTTGGCTCGGAAAATAGCAGGAAGACTGTCTACAAAAGTGCTGTCATCTTTTCCACCGACGACTTCGATGGGGGAACATACCATGTACATCTCACGGTTACCGATCTTGTTGAACCAAGTCCAAGCAAAAACAGCAGGCCCGTTCTTCATATCCTTGGGAATAGGAATGTCAAACTGTCGAGTACACTCCTTATCCTTGTCATTTCCACACTGAGGCCCATTCTCACGACCGTGAGGATCCTTACCAGTGGTGGGAACGTTACCAGCGGCCTCAGCGGGACATCCACCGATGATACTGTAGATGGTGTGCCAGTCCTTGGGGTCCTTGGGAGGATTCTTTCCGTACCCGACGCTGAACTGGCACGAGCCGCCGCCGTGGACGGCGCTGCCCCAGAACTTGACGGTTTGGGTGGTGCCGGCTTTTACCTTTGTGACTTCTTCGACGTGCTGGGTGCGGCCTTGGCAGGGGAAGGGGAGGTCAGCGCTTAGAGGCCAGGTTTGGTAGAGGGGTTCTGTGTCGAGGTTGTAGGGATGGGGCTCGATCATGATGACGTGGGCGGAAGTGTGCAGGGCGACCAGCGCCAGGATGCTGAGGAGGGAGGAGAAAGAAGGCATTGTGGTGGTGATGAAGATGGAATGAAAAGACTGATACTTCTCTGGTGTGGTTGTGGTTGTGGTTGTG
>JABEXW010000630.1:0-14369 GCA_013266185.1 Fusarium sarcochroum
AATAAGTATAATAGGCTTAAGAAGATGCGAAATATTATTAAAGATATTTAGAGTAAGGGAAGAATAATAAAGCCGCAGAAGGACTTTAAAATAGTAGGTATATAGGAAAATTATAGAAAGACTCTAAAAATAGGTATCCCCTGCGCCGCCAGCTTAGATATAGAAGATTCTTAAGACTCGAGAATAATTTGGTTTTATCTACTATAGGTCTAGAGAGGTCTACCAGAAGCGCTATAACTGGAAGTCAGTTTGGAGCCGAATTGATAGTACCTGTTCACCATTGAGACTAACCTGGGCCTGTATCCATTGTCAGGGTAGAGACAGCCGGATGTCCTTGCATTCGCTGTCAACTCAGAATTGGCTTATGTTTTCTCCTAATGAGGATATGGCTGAAGATGAAGATCTCCGAAAGTAAGTTAAAAGATCACTGCACTGAGAACAATTAACCTAATAATTGCTTCATAGACACTTCAAAGGATACAGGAAGGAGCTGTCAAGTTCTTTTACGTGGAATTGGTTAGAAAAGTTCTAGCACTAGATCTTCAGGTGGTGTTTCGCTGACAGGATACACTCCAGAAAGAAGTGCATGTCTCTTAGGTTGTGGCACGTAGAACCCGTTGGGCAGAGAACGTTCAGCTGTATTGAAAACGGCGTGGTATGAAAATCTCTTGTGGGAAGAGGACATGAGGCAGGCTTAAATCCATAGATTTCATGAAAACCTGATGGTCCACGGATGCTCCCGCCAATATTAGTGCTGACGCTAAAGGCAGAACCTTTCATAGCAATCAAAGCTGCCTTGCCTCCAGTAGAGACACTGGCTAATATGATGCAGTTAAATAGAGGCTTAGGGTAGTGCTCTAAAAATAGATTCTAAAAATTTGATGGCCCTGCTGAGGTTCCCCAACAGCACTTAGTTCTGATTGGTCAGGGGCAAGGAAGCCTGGGCCCAGGGATACGCTTGGACTGGTACTGATAAGCGATTGTAATCTTGAACATACTACTGGAAGTTTGGGCCGGAACTAAGATCCGCCGGGCGATGAGATAAGATAAGACAAGTCACTTTTCCACCCCGCTCACATCAGGCAGGTCACACTCATCGACGGTCAAGTTCAACATGGCCAACCCATGCCAAAATGAACCCTCTGGCCCTTCTACACCTGATAGAATTGCTATTCCTAAGCCTTATAACCGCAGCTCTCGGCAAGTCTGCAAACAACTGCGTCAAATTCACAAGGCATGTGGCCAATGGCCTTGGGACTTTCTTCCTGGCCGAATACCAGAGGTGTTGGATGGAGACATGTTAGGACCGCTTGTTACGGCCGTTCGATTCGCATCTGATGATGAACATGATGTCACTCTATCGGAATTGACTGAATGGCTAATGGGTCGGGAGATAGATAGGGTGTTGACATCAACGCATTCCGCTGATGCCTTGGATTGGGTCGTGCATACTCATGAGAAGAGAGCTAGCAGAAGGAGGTCCTCTACTAATAATGAGAATGAGAGCGGAAGAAAATCCTCTCGAATTAGGAAGAGGCAACACTCGAATGACGAGGTGGTACTTCCACAACTTCCACGCCCAGACCCGCAGTCACGGCAGAAGAAGCGCGGGGCCGGCACCAGATCGTCCATCGCTGATAACGTGGCTGAGGACGAGGCCCAACCTGAGCCCAAGTCTGAGCCTGAGTCTGAGCCTGAGCACGAGCCATATCATGGCATGGCGATGGATGTGGATGACAGCACTCCCAATGACAATGCTGGTGAGAATTTCAACACCAACACGAACCTTGGCAGAAATGATCATGAAACACTTGACGTGAGTTATCCAATTATATTCTCTAAGAACAACTAACCATGATACAGGAAGCCATCGCCGCTTCGGCTCGTCGCCTTGAAGTGGCTCGGGATAATCTCAAAGAATACGAGGACGATCTGGAAATCGAAAGACAAGTCTTGAAAGCAATAGACGCCTCATTATCAGAGGCGTCAGGGGCCCACGAAGCTGCTATCCAGAAATGGAGAGATGCCGTTGTCAAAGCAGATACAAAACAAAACGAACTCAAACAGTTTCAAGACCTCGCCCAGTCTTTCTCACACGACACACAAGCTGCTTTAGAGCAGCATAGCCAAAGCTTACGATGCCTACGCGACCAAGAAATCGAAGCAGAGAAACATGCCGAAAACGAGCTCCGAATGCAACGTCATGAATTCTGCATCCTCGAAGAGAAGAAAGATGCAAAAGAGGGCATCATCAAGAAGATATCAGCACGAATTAGGCGATATCAAGATGATATTGATGCGGAGGAGGTGAAACATCAAAGGTTGCTTGCGGAGCATTATCTGGAGCTTTTGAGCAATGATATTATACAAGGCATTTCCATTGCTGATATATCATATGCGAGGATTCTTGAAATCAAGTTAGAGCGGGACCAAAGAATTTGGTATGAACAAAGACAGACAAGACAATAGAATAGCGATTTCTTCTTGCTTTAAAATACCATTATGGAGAGGTAAATAGACCACTGAGTTTGAACTAAGGCTACATTGCGATGAAGGAAGTGGACTGACAGGTTGGTGATGCACCATCAGAGTACTAGTTTAGACAGTAATGCCTGTGAAGACGAGGATAAATACTGTGCTCTAATCTCACCTCATCAACGGAAATAGCGTTTCTTTATACCAATCTTGCATTAAGTATTATTAGGCCGAGGGAGAGGCAGCGATAAGTCACAAATGAGTGCCTTAATCGTGTGCAGAAGACCCACTGCGTTGCGAAGCCAACATGATCTTAGTGCCTGCTTCTGAGGATCTGGACATGACTGTTAATGGACCAAGCTTGTAGGGTCTCGAGCTTAGAGTCACGCGCCAACGACAGCGGCGTTGTGATTCCTACGTGCCCTTTGCCTACTCAAGCTATACTATATTCCCGACTCGTCTCTAGAGACCTTGCTATTTATCTACTGCTTTAGCCTCAAGTAAGGCATGAGGGCCTGCCTTTAACCTTTGCAAAGAACACCTTTCCATATACTCAGACATTGGTAGCAAGGCAATGTGTCCCACCCTTAGCTCGAATCACTACAACTATCTGTCAGTTATCTTCCTGCCCAAAAATTCGCATCTCTCAATGACTTGCTGCTTTTCTAAACCAGCACCTTACATTTTCCCCATTCCGACAAGATCAAACACTCTTGTGGGAACAATTCATCATCTAGTCATCGCTTTCAACCATTCACATTACTTAGGAGAAATCACTCACAGCAGTTGCTCGAGCAATCCACCCATCCTCTGCCCATGAGGTGATACCCTGCGACATTCATGCTCAGGACCTAACCCGTTCGACCATGGAGACCCAGATGAACGCCAAAGCCGGCGTACAGACACGCCCTTCCACAAAACACCGCTGACGAGGAGAGTGTGCGAACAAGCCATCTGAGTTCCCTTAGTCACTGCCAGTTTGTTGTGGAGAGGGCTGTTGCGGTAGTCCAGCAGGGGGGATGATAGGTGAAGGCGGCGACTTGGAACGACTCGGACGTTGCCTTCACTTTGCATCTGGCGTTTTATCGTCATTGCCTTCAGCATACGACGAGTATGACAACTGCTTCGCCTTCAGATTGTCTCGCATGGCTGATCTGTTGGCACGAACTTGTGCTTCCGAATCTGCCAAGATTTCTGAGAACTCAGACTGATGTATGGTGTCGTGCTGTACTAACTTTTGCACATCGGTGAACACAGGTGCCACTGAATGTAGACCATTACCATTCATTGCACTGGATATATTTCTTCGCCCTGGAATTATTGGTCA
Organism: Fusarium sarcochroum; assembly: GCA_013266185.1. Classification (NCBI taxonomy): domain Eukaryota; kingdom Fungi; phylum Ascomycota; class Sordariomycetes; order Hypocreales; family Nectriaceae; genus Fusarium; species Fusarium sarcochroum. The sequence continues at coordinate 3,803 of JABEXW010000630.1, forward strand.
TAGCAAGGTCTTCTTGAAAAATTGCTATATGACTGCAGCTCCTGTCCTTTAGCCATGACTGCCCAAATCAACACGTGTCCCGTGTCCCTTGGCAACTTCAAAGTCACGCAGAAGTTGGTGACAACTGTTCTTCAGTTAAAGCAGCATCAGGTGTTATTCGACAGTACTAAATAGCGACCGGGTAGTCGGTTAAACCTTCAATCAGCACACGTCAAGGCTGAAAGGTACAAGGAGACTTTCGACCATGAGATGATGGAGTTAATGGAGATGGGTCAGCAAATATGGGTTGAAAAAGATAGGCTAAATGAAGGGTCACGAGCCTGTCTACGAAGTAAGCCCCCTGTGCGAGACCTATCATCTACACCAATTGGTCCCACGCATCAGCTGAACATGATACACCCTCATCGTCCCCAATCTGTAGGACAACGGCGGTAACTCCACTGCTGGGAATATGTTCATACACCGCTCAGCTGGACGATGGTTCTGTCTTTGAAGTTCTCATAGGGGAACATGTTTCGTGCGATTAAGGGACTGCTGAATATCCTCACGTAGAACCCGTTGACGATCGTCCATACGTTGTGGGTATGTTTCCTACTCCAGTTCATGTTGACATACGACTGGATCACTTACGATTATGTAGAGTCATGGGCTGGTTTAATGGAATGACGTCCTGATGAGCAAGAGACTGTCGTCACATGTGAGAGGCGCAGGGATGGGATCCCATATAATAAGGCAGAACAACAGCAGATCAAGGGGGGATGACCCGAGTTATCTCAGCATGTTTACAGGTACTTCACATGTCAAGTTGGCACCAACGTCAGCATCAACGCTTACTTACAAGTGCAGTGGTAGCTCATATCGTTAGTTATAAAGAACTTCAGTATGGTATAGGCTAAATGAGCCATCTGGAATACAACTATCAGGATGCTACCTCGCAGTGTAGAAAATTCACTCTCAACTCTACAGAAACTACTCGTCAATGAAAACGTGGTTGCTAACTAAGCTCTTCCCCTCCTGGCCTTCTCCGTCGCCAAAAGTCAAGGGCGGTTGAAAGGTCAAGCCAGACGCAGCTGATTATTTGACGCCCTACACAAACATTCCCAAACACTGTGGGTATGGTTCAACGTATCCTAGACATAGATGTAGCAAAAGGGCGAGCCGCCAAGAGTGTCGAGCGCGTGACCCACGGTGATCTCGTGTGCGTTAACTCCCATGTTGAGGGGATCAGATTTGACAGCGTCTCTACTGGGAGGCATGTTGAGGATAGTGATAGTACCAGCAATGTCTTTAGACTGCTTGGGGTGTAGGGCCTGCCAGATCCAGTAAATGCGGTCAACCATAGAGTGGTGCAGGAAGAAGGCGGGGTCGTTAGGTGAAGAGAAGAGATCGGATGAGTCGCCGCCCATGACAAAGTGACCAGCCGCGTGAATGCCCAGAAACTCATCAGCAAATCGGCCTTGAAACTCGTCTTGCATGGCCTTGATGCTATGCGAAGCGTCACCGAGGGTAACATTATATAGGTTGTCCAGGGTCATCCACTTATCGATGGCATAGTGGCTCAGATCGCGACGGAGACAGCGGGGATTGTAGTTGAGAGGAGTCGTGGTGGCTTTCATTCCATCCATACCAGGAGAAGGGGGACCGAGGTTGGCGACCGCACCGACAAAGGGTCCGGTCTTGATACAGCCTCCACCGTTGCCACTGGGGATCTTGATGTTCTGCATACCAGAGAGGGAGCCGTTGTGCTTGACGTATTTCCCGTCGCCACTCATGCTGGTCTCAGAGCCGTCAAAGACAGGGCTAGTGGCAAAGTCGCCAGTCTCGAACCAGTTCCAGTACTACAGTCAATCATGAGCTTGGGAGTCCCATCACCGACAATAAAGGGGGTTTACTCACTGGCTGGGTGCCCTTGTAGCCGCATTCATCACGGAGAGCCTTTTCGTAGGCCCAAGTGTAGTATCGATGCCAGGTGAAAAAGTTGCCCTGGAACATTCGTCAGATGCAAGCGAAAACCGACGGAACAAAACTCTTACTGTTCCATGGATGCTCAGGGTCTGGTTGATGTGGACAGCGACAAAGTCATCATATCTGGTACGGGCACCAGGTGCGAAAGCCGGATCAGCCTTGGAGGGCTTCTTGCGGAGACATAACACGGCACTAACGTAAGCCCTTCTCTCCTTGTTGGAGAGGTGTCTCCTGCAATGGTCGTTAGTTTAGAGTTAAGACGCGGTGCAAGACAGCCAGGAGGTTAGCTCACCAGTCACGGCGCACAGCGGCGTTGGCAATTGTACATTTCTTGCCGCCAGATCGCTTGCTAGGATGCGTCTCCACCTTGTTCAGCGCAGTCGTCGCTTTGGCATTGAGATCCAGCAGGAGATCACTGGCGGACTGCTCAGCGGGTGCGGCTGCGGCGAGCGACGAGACGCCTAGCAAGGCAGCGACTATCCCAAAAGAGAATTTCATGGTTTACCAGCTCGCTTCCGCGTCTGGCCTGAGCGAATTCACGATGGATAAGAAGGGAGAGTAAGTAGAAACAAAGACGAAGGATTTTGGCGAGCTGAGATCTAATGTATGATACAACGAATACTCAATCTGCAGTAAGATCGGACAAAGATCGAAATAGCACATCCTCCGAAACAGAAGATAGGTCTAAACTCTGTGACCCATGCTACCTGTACGTAGTAAGCTGCAGCCAGCTCTATTAGGAGCCCTACACCGCGGCCTTTGGGTCGTTAGCGTAAGATCTTACGAAATTCAACCCGACCAACTCAGTGGCGTTGGGATCTGGGTTGGGGAACCCTGCTAATAATAAATAGCGCAAGAGGGATAAATGTAAGTCCGGTTTGATCCAGCGCCTCTTAGCAGACTGAGCCACTCATCGTTGGGCATATAGACCCAGGTTTGCATTAGGTTTCCAGCTATCCATGCTGAAAGGTGTAAAATCTTACGCTATTAGCGAAATTCGACAGGACCCGAGGTCTGTCTGCTCGGCATGTAGATCCGGCAAGGTGAGGAGAAGTAATCAGTCACGTTAGCCAGGCACATTTACTCAACTAGGGAATAGGTGCATGGAGTGCCTTGCTGGTATGTTTTGGACTTAGGGCCCCCTCCAACTTGTTGGACCAATCAACTTATCAAACTCGGAACTGCTTCTGATTGGTATAGGAGTTAGAGGGACAGCCCTAGCAGTCTTGTGGCCTTGAATTAGATTGGTCAATGGCGTTCTTTGTGGAAGTTATTCATTCGCTTGGCTGCAATGCACTGCTGTAAGCGAAACTTAACTGACCCTCGTCGCGGAGGATAAGACCAAAAAGGCAGGTGTTAAATTGCTTAGCAGGCTAAGAAAAGAACCAACCCTATTCGGTTTTTCATTTCCTCGGAATAATATTTGGGCGGATATGTGGGTCTGACAAAGAATCAAGATAGCCGACTGGCCGATTAGCGATTTTCTGGCCATCTCTGCTTTATACCTGTCCTGGCATTAGCCAATCTTGTTATTATAGCAAAGAGGATCCTACTTGTTTATCCAGTACTATTCGTGCTCTATTCTACTTCTCAGTTAGCCCGTTGATCAATTTGGTATTTGGGTTTCTATTAGTAAGTAGAATTTGCGGGCTATCGGCATGGTATTCCTTTTCTATTCCAAACAAACGACGATGATGCCATTGCTATTTGACATTCTGTATATATAATTAAGGGCAAGCACCCTAGCTGCACTTGAGCCTAGCCACACAGTTGACAATGAGAATCCATGGCTCTTGTCATCATTGTCTCCGCTTGGGTATAACACTAGAATACTACCGCATCTCGCGCAACCGTGATCCTTCAGGTCCCAGAGCAGCTCACTGATCTTTGTACCGGGTATGCCAGAATGCACAAAGGTTGGTAGCGCATATAATGTGCTCCCCATTCTAATACCAGCGGCTGTGGTCGATATAATTGGCCATACTGGTTACATCAGTAAGTCAGGCTCCGCTGTTCCCAAAGTTGCCACTGCCTTTGCAATTGATGCCGGCGGCTACCTCTCCTGCAGCCAGGAGGGCGGTGGCGATGATTGTGCTGATTTGCATGCTGTATCATCATGAGCATCGCTGATATGGATGAGGAGACTCGTACTGACCTGGTGTTTCTGAAGCTGAAGGACTGTTGAGTGGCTGAGTTGAGCGAAGAGAGTGAAGTAAGTGAGACAAGGACTAGATAGTCCGTTGAGGCAGGCCCTTTATAAATGAGATACGGAGAGAAGAGCAATACGTAATGCACAACAGTGTGATTGAGCCGGAAGTGCATATACGACGTATTCTAGCTCTATTAGGCTCAGGAGTTCCACGAAAGTGGGAAATTAGTGTTACATGCATGAATGCAGGCCTTCACAAAACCACATCTATACATACTGAGATTTATCTAATTGGGAACTAAAGACCCTTCCGATTGTTAACCTCCGTCTTTGTACAATCTCATGGGTGGTGAAGAATTTCGCAGAGTGGATTACTCGTATTAGAGGAGCTGTTGCGATTCCGAACCCAGCACGGCTGACGACTGTCGAACTGTTAGCTAACCGTATACATGTACGTACATACACTGTTTAATGACGAGGTGAGTTTCAAGGAAAGGACCAGGGAAATTTGTTTAATACAGCGGGGTTCTAATAATCTTTATTCAGCAGTAATGTCACAGTAACACAAATAGTACAAGCATTATAGTTTCATTACAGTATCTCAGATTGAGTGTCTTCTCATCACTCTTAGCTAGCACGGACCTTAGAACCCTTGGCAAAAGCCCCATTAGCAAGCTGCTGATATATCAGCGGGTGGGCGTTTCACTTCGAGTCGGCCAACTATACAGCGGGAATACAAAGCCGTGACGGGGCCAGCAATTCAAGCAGCAAATCGGCAGCTAAGTATGGGTCAAAATACGAGCCAAGACACAAGCTTCTACTCAGCTCAAATGTGAGTCCTTGCAGTCCTCATCAGTCGATAGCGTCTAGAACGACATGCCCTGCCAACACCTCCTGCATCAGAAGATGCAGGACACTGGACGAATCGAACAATACGTGGTCTAGTGTGATTTTCAGTTGTTTCATTATGCGGACTGGTGAGTTCCGATCGTGGAGCTTGACAGCTTGTCTGGATCACGATGGACCTCACAACATGCTCAGCCTTGTATGTGTTACAATTCGCAATTGGATCACTGGCGGAAGATCCATATGAGGTACGGGGTATAAATTTCACATTTAACTTGATCATTCATATCACGTCCACAAACCACTAAAATTTCTTGTTCCTTCTTTTAATCCCACGCCGCCTTATCTTTAATTCGATGCTCATCTCATCTATTCTCCTCGCCCTCTGCTCAGCAGCTTATACAGCTGCTTCGCCGACTCTCGCTCAGGAACCTGAGAAAGAGTTCAGCTTCTGGCTCGGCGGCCCCATCCTCAAGAAACGTTTGACCGAGGGAAGTTGCGAGGACCGCCTCCTCGACATTCCCTACTACGTTGAAGCCAGCAAGGCCAACCATGAGAAGCGATACAGCTGCCATGGCGCTGTGATTCACACTGTTGTCGCCAGCGGAAGAACTTTGTAAAATTCGGTTCTTTCAACCCTAGGACTTGTTTCATCATGTGTATTACTTGTGCCGCGAAGGCCGGTGTGATAGTGGTAGTGACTGGGCCAGGAGCACAGAGTTCGTCACTGCCACTGGTATCTACTCAAAGGATATCTAAGTCAGTACACAAGGCGTGCAATCGGGCTGGGAGATACGAAATGCTCTTGCTACATCTCTCGCCGATGCTTCTGGGCGCAACCAGGTTTGATCAGAAGAAGTGGCCTGCCCAAGTGGTGGACGAGCCTGTTAAAATGTCAAGGCTTGGTAAGATAATGCACCCAACTTTCATCAGTCTGCTATCTAAAATAACTGCAACCAATATGGCTGGATGAACGCCAGTGATGGTCTTACTAAAACCATGTCAGGTGGAGATTGTAAATCTATTATTGAGAAGCTTGGATCTATTTATGAAGAGGCGATACCTTTTAGGTCAAGCACCATTCCACTTATTTCTGCGCTCTGCAGTTAAACACACGATTCCAGGGGTTTGACAAGGAGCAGACCAAAGGTCTCCAAGCAAAGCTCAGAAAAGCCTATAGTAGGTTTTGCCCGTAGCTATTGAATGGTAAAATAACTCAGATAGTTGATACTGGCTCTTTCGTAACCTAAACGGGTATACCTTCCGCAAATGGCAGAGCTTAATTTGGAATTCTTTCCCAGGTGCTTCCAGCGTCGGCAGCATCTTGCCCAACTTCCTCTACAGCGCCTTTGGCATCTTTTTCAACATTCATCGCTTCTGCTTCTGCACTATGTACCTTCTTCTCTTCGGCCGCTTTCCTGAGTTGGTCTTCCTGTGCTTCACTCTGTAACTTCTCCTCCTCGTCCTCTGTCACAGCGGCCTGTATTCCAGCCCTAATTTGATCCTGAGCCTCAGCTAAGTGAATTTTACCTTCTGTTCTGGAGATTTTGGAACACCTCTAACCTCTTCGTCCGTGTTGTGCTCCTCACCGTTGCCTTCGTCCGCGTCTTACCCTTCGCCGTCATCTTCATCAGCAGGGCGATTGTGTCGCATATGGTTTTACATTATGTTTCACCACTGTCCGATCTCTGCGCAGACCAATCGGAGAGCCCACGAAGCATATAATATCGCCTTGCCAACTCCTTTCGTAATCAGATCTCCCAGCTTGTACATCATGTAGATGCGTATGGCCGTCAGTCCAAGCGACTTCAAAAATAACCCACACATTCATATTCCGAGCAGCCTTGACCACATAGTCGTCACCAGTTGTTGACCTAGCCGAACCAGATGGAGAAGTTGGTGCACTCTCGCCGGATTCGGTAGAGGAGTTATCGTCGGAATCCGCAAAGCCATGCCAGTTGGGCATATCTGGTTTTGTCTGCCCCTGCGTCTAGTAAAAACCGGTAAATCGATCACCCTCTACTCGAGAGTTCTTACTCGCGGAAGTTTGATCTTGCATGGGAAATGACCCGTTACTCAAGTTGCCATCATCGGCAGTCCACGTAAGAATATCATTTGCAAAGGTTGGCTTAATGATGCCAACGCCATTAACGGACATGTTTCCACCCGTATCGATAACGAAGGTGTCGGTATATGTCATCACAAGGCCGCTGCCACTGGGCTTTGGCACCTATACATCGTAGGTACTTGCCCCCTGGTCCAAGCTCGAAGCTTGAAAAGGGCCTACATTGGGTGGCGTAGTGGTAGTAAGTTAAGTCGAGGTCTTTCAGCCACCCCTTAGTTATGGCCATCCCTTGTCAGAGCAGGGAATATTTTGCTGTAATTCTTTAAAGTGGATTTTAGATCTGCCAATTGGTTTCTCAAAGACTAGGGGGATGGCCACAACCAAGTGGTGGCCAGAAGACCCCGACTTAACTTAACACTCGGCCACTCCTTGTGGGTTTTCGCGTGGGTTTCGCTAAACCCAAAGTTCCGTTCGTTTGCGCTGCAATATCAGCATATGTCCTGGGTAGAGATCCTATAAGCACTAAACGTAACCGAGTTCCAACACCAAGGCTATACTGATTACTTGACCTATCAGAGTATCGCGCCGCACTCGCTTAACGAGCGTTGTGCTGAGCTAAGCCCTCTGGCCCCTGTTCCATTTGTCGAGATTATCACCAATTTTATTTCTATGGGGCTTGCAGTGAATTGCGTGTAAGTTAAAACATTCTCTTACGATCTTGAACTCCTTTTCTCTCTTATTATTCAAGTACTTCCCTCTTGCGAAACGTTTTAGAGGACTTAGCAATATTGCCAACTCTAGCAATAAAATACTTCATATTCTAACACATCACCCTTCACACACTCGCCGCCATGGCGTCATCTCCGGCAATCGTCCGCCCGCTTGGTGATTTGTACGTGGTAGAAATATTGCTTTAACAGCTTGTGGACTGATTCCTTTGCAGCGAACGATACATGGAAGCCGACTACTTTTTGGACTATCTACGCAGCAACTGTTTCTCGTGTCGCTACAATTTGCCTGGAGAGCTAGTCGACTCCTCTACTGATGAGGATGTGCATAATCGTTTCATCCAAGCTCTTGCAAGGACGATCATAGACAATCCTATGCTACATGCTGTCCTGGTCAATGCTGAAGGCAAGCGGCCCAAGTTTGCCAGGCTAGAAGAGCTTAACCTTCATGACATGGTTGAGTGGCGTGTGATCAGCAAATCAGAGGATTACAGTCAAACCACCGATATGATAATCAATCAACAAGTGGATCAAGTCTTCAGCAACCCGGATACCTTACCAGGTTGGAGGATATTAGTCACACGCTTGGATGGGGAGTCTTTCTTGGACGTCCATCTTATGGTCAGGCACACTATGTTGGATGGCGACAGCCGTAAAATCTTGAACACATCGCTACTGGGTCATCTAAACAGCCCGATCGAAAACAAAGAACAACAGAGCCTCGTTCTTCACGGTCATACGCTGAAGATACCAAGCCAAGGGCCAGCCTTTCCACCTCCCATGGAAAAGTATGGTGATTTCTCACTAGGACTCAAGTTCATCTTGTCACTAGCGTGGCAGGAGTTGAGACCCGGGTTTTTACAGAAGCCTTCAGCAACGGCAAAAGCTTGGGGCCCTTTCAAAGTGGACGACTACAAGACAGAGCGCCGAACGATCCGCATCAATCCCGAGCATACCCAGAAACTCATTCAACGATGCCGAGCTCATCAAACGACGATAACAGGGTTCCTACACGGGGCCATTCTTGCCTCACTCATGTGGGAATGCAGTGATACCGTGCAGTCGCAATCTTATTCAGCAACCAGTGCAGTCAATTTGCGCAGATTTATGCCGGATAGGCCGAAAGCCATGAGCGACACCCACATGGACCCCGCAAAAACTATTGTCAACATGCTCACGGTCATCGATCACGAATTCGATGTGAAATCAGTACAGAATCTGTTACAGTTGATCAAGCCTACGGATGAGAAGCCCACAGACTGTCGACACTACGAAGATATCGTGTGGGCTACTGCTGTTGAAACAAGAAGCAGTATTCAAAAGAAACTCAATAAAGGCCTCAAGAATGATGTTATGGGTGCACTGAAGCTCGTCTCTGATTGGCGGTCCGAGAAGAAGGCATCCTGGAAAAAGCCAAGGCGTGAATCGTGGACATTGACTAATCTCGGCGTGTTTGACGGTCAGAAGCCTACAAACACCGATGAGAAGAGAAACAATTGGCACGTTGACCACGTCCTATTTGCCCCATCGGTAGATGTGTCTCGGTCTCTCTTCATGATCAGTGCCATCAGCGTCAAGGATGGAGATATGTGTATCGGCATTGCTTGGCAAAGTGGCCTGGGTGAATATGTTGACACTGTCGGCAATCGGCTAACGCGAGACATTTATTCCTGGTGTAATTACATTGCAACCTCTGAGTGGTCTGACGATTGGGTACAGCGATCTTTTGCTTGAACAAGAAGTTTGTGTAATCTTTAATCTACTATCTTCACCCTTTCTCTTTCTTAGTACCGCTCTTAGTTCTTTCTAATCGACACTATCATCTCATGAATTTGTTTCCATCGTAATGTAAAGCGGATTCTCTACCACTGATTAAAGTCGGCCATCCAAAAAACGATTGCTAAGTGTGGAGTGAGCGCTACTGTGGTGTATCAACAACCAGCTGAACTTTGACAACTACCTTCGAACCCCAGTACCGGCAGATCTGGTTACGTGGTACAAGAATATGTGCAGAAAACTCGTCGATCACAAGATGGACAAATGGAAACTAGTCACAAGGGATTTCACGCGTAATCGCCAAAGAATGAAGGTCGTGAGTATCGACTGATGGCTGAAATGGTTTGTCCTCATCTTGTCGTGCAAGACCTGGGCAAGGTAGCCATGAAGCCCACGCAAAACTACCAATGAAAACTGATGGCTGATTGGAAAAGCGAGAAAGACCTTAGCAGTCCATCACTTTAGGCTACCTTTTAGTAATGATCTTTTGTTAAGTGAGCGTTGAATGTGAAGAAAAAAGAAGATAATGCTGTACTTACCTATTAAGACCAGCATGAATCATGCCCTATGTCCTCCAACCCGGGATTCTCACTTTTTTCAACACAGATATTAGCCCAGGTTTGGGAGCGGAAGATAGAGAATTTCCGCGTGTTGGTTGTTACTCAACGCTGTTGAATTCAATCTATGAGATTTCCTCGTCAATCCCGCTGGCTTATTTGACTCGAAGCCGACTTTCAGCTCAACGGGCTAACTCTCATGTCCAACCGCGTATGCCAGAGTCAATTGATCGCCCTCAACTTCTCCACGTGATACGAGGTATTGCTGATGCCGATCTAAGGTCAAGTCTATCTCGGGTTGTAGAGCAAAAGTCACTAGTTTGTGAAATCCCGGGTAAAATCTGAAATACCTCACCGGAACTGGGATTGGTGAAGCAACTGAACCCCTTTCTAAGGTTGTATATGCTTGTTATTGGCACTAGGTAGTGTACATGAACACTATGTGATGGTACTGCTTCCAGAGGTATGCGTTAACTATCAT
>JABEXW010000634.1:0-19700 GCA_013266185.1 Fusarium sarcochroum
GGGGGTGATGGACAGGGGGTGGAGATTGGATGGGGATTTCTATCTTGAGATGGATGCATTCTGGATGTGGTTGATGTGTGGTTTGAGGTTATTGGATGTTTTGAGTACGCGGAAGGATCCGGAGTTGGGTAGGGTGTAAGTGGTTCTTCCAAGGTGGTAACTATATGATTGATTAGATGTCTATTGCTGGAACATTTGTCAAGAGATGTGCGGGAGGGATGTTGAGGATGGTCTGGAGGATGCTCATGCAGAGTGATAAACTTGGGATGACTGTAGATAGGTAGGTGGTGGTAATGATTATGGAGCTGCAGTAGTTGATTTGCCCAGGGATGGAGCGTAGGAACTGCAAATAATCTTACCCGGAGCATCCCTGGCTTGTTAGAGTTGTAGCCTTTGTATATGGCTGCTGTCACATGTTGTATCAAGAGATAGAGGCTGGAATAGAGTTTTGGCGTTTACACAAGCCGACGCCAACAGTTGCTTGAGGGTTGAAATGCAAGTAGTTGAGATATCACACCTTCTTCGATATGTAAGTGTACAAGATAGGAGCTTTTTGACTCTTTAACAATCCATCGACCCATCATTCGCCCAGCCCATTGTCATGGTCGCCCATAGATCATGATACACAGGCTGTCCGTCTGGATTCGGCGTAGACATCATAGAGCTCATTTCAAAGCCCGTTTCCCACGCTGATATGTACGGCTCCATGCTTCTATCAAACATAGGACACCCTTGATGCCCCAGGCCTTTGGTCGTGAGCATTGGTGCTGTAAGCATGGCGACGCGCCGGTCGTACTTTGCTTTTACTACGCGTAGAATTACACGACTTGCTGATAGTACGTCGACACGCTTAGTCGCGGGCGTTAGAGTTTCAGAGCCTTCGCACATGGTCTCGAGGAAATCGGTGAAGTGTAGTTGCGATCGCGCCCAGGCATGGTCCCAATCAGGGACATCTGTAATAGGGAATGAAAGACGCACGGCGAGGATAACGGAGAGGATGAACCTTGTCCAGTCAATGCTGGTGAAGTAGATAAAGCTGTCTAGGTTGAGTAGGTGGTCGAACAGAGCGCGTACATTGTGGACGCAGCGGGCGAGACGGGTAGATGAAGGGTTGACGAAGCGGGGTCGTTTTGTATTAAGACGATTGAGGTAGAAGATGGCGCCTCCTTGGAGGAAGACGTCGAAGAAGAGATCAGCGAGCTTGACGGGAGCTGTCTAGAATGAGAAACGTAATTTGCAAGATGTACGGCGACGATAGCTTACCTGAGCGCGCAAGATGTGGCACCATTGCCTGTTTCAACTCCTTATGCTGAGCCTCCAATCCCAGCAACATAAGTTGAACCTGCTGTTCCGCCTGAGGATCATTATCACGAATTGAACTATCTGCCGTATTTGTCATATTAGATAGCCGGACAAGATAGCTCAGGGCGATATCGCCGTCGACCTCTGCATGGCGCTGGAGAAGTCCGCAACAACTCGCCGTCCACGACGTCCATACTGGGATGAGGTGATCCATCTTCTTAAACACACATATGGTGCTGTCGCAAATGTAAGTAAGGGTTTGACTTTCGTGCTGATGCGGTGTGGGGGGGACGTACTTTGACACAGCATAGTGGTAGGCCAGGTATGAACGCAGCCTGTCGACCTGCAGGCTGCTCATCTCTCCCGGTATCGTGTTGTGAATGCTGGACAGTTCCTGGTCAAGTTCGAGATCGGTTACGAGGTCACCGGCCATGCGATAGTACTGGAATGCCTGTTTGTTCCTGGGCCTAAGATGGAAGGGGTACCTATAAATATGGTTAACAACGCGCACTACTTAGATCTATGGTGAGGGGAAGGTCTTCTTACCAGGCGCAGTAGATAAGAATGCCCTGGAGTAGCTCCATGCTTCTCTCCCCCCCAGCGACGAACTTGAGACCTAGCACTTTTCGAAACTCTTCATCGTATAGAGCATGCCCCTGCACGGTGCGCGATCCAGATGCAGCAGCCAAGATCGCCAACAGAACAAACGGTCTTGTAGCAGCAAGGGTCGACACCGTCTCTTCAGGTTTAAGCACGATACAAGGATAGTGGACTAGCATTCCCCGGAACGAAACTAATAATGACTCTGCCGAGTCGAGGTTGAACTGAGGTTTCGCATGGAGAGACTGTATTGAGTGCGTATGCGATGAGGTCGGCGTGGGGAAACCCGTGGCGGGAGAATCCTCGAAACTGCTGAGGTCGGTATCTGGATCTGAAGGAAATATTGCCTCTATGAATTGAATATGCGAGTCACGCAGATTGTCAAAGTTGTCGTCGACATCTGCTTGTGTAGGGACTTCAAAGTCAATTGTGAAGGTCTTTGACGGCGCTGGGGGTGGTGGATGCGGCGGTTGTTGGTTTTCAATTGCGCTGTATCTAACGTTAGCCCTCTCACTGCATGATGATATATGCGACAGTAAGTGCCGTACTATTTCGTCCTTCTTCTCCGTGTTCGTGGTCCAGTCCGTGATATGCATTCTTTCTTGAACTCTAGGCATCTTTTGCCGCCATCGTCAGATCATGCTTTGTACGGATGAGGCACATTGCTGACGAAGAGGTCTTACTTGCGACAGACTCCAGGCTGTTCACTCGGTTGACACTTGATCTTTGTAGCGCGACACGCTTCGCAGGCTGTTGAGATCCTCTTGCGCACTGGGCAAGTCTCATCGGATGGTGAGACGCTCTCCATTTTGTGATTCAGGTGAAGATTGCAGGCGGGCGGGCTTGATATCAACAGGAATTGAGCAATTGGTTATTCGGGAAGTGACAGATTCTAGATCTTGAACAAGTAAAAATTGACTCGCGATGGAATGCGACGAGGTAAGCGTTGTAACATGCACCTTCCCTCATGACTTGCGCCCGGTCTAATGAGAAGCCGAAACGAGTCTCAATCCCCGACGACTCTCGGATCTTAAGACCCTGAAGACCCACCTTTAAGGCGGAATGGAACCTTCGGCAGACGCCGGCAGAAACAAACATCAAAAAACATCCATCGTATAAACAGATAAACGAGCAAATCATAGCCATTGAATAGAATGGTTCATAATATACGGATAGTCGCTTGCAATAAATAATACGACATGTTGTGCTTCAATTGATGCTTCATGCCCAGCCCCAACCTTCATGCGCCAAACTAGATACCTATACTAACAGTCGAACACTAATATCAAACAATGGTACACCAACCATTGAATATCCAATAATATATACGCTCCTTTCCCTCTCTCATTCGGCCAGCGAAAACTTCAACCCCGGGTTGCCCTCCTTCAATGTCTTTTCCACCAACTCCCACAGTGGCAACGCCAGCTTCTTAATCTCATCAGCAGCCGTCTTGGTTCCATGCTTTTCTTGTCTGTGCCTTGGGAGATTCGCTGCAGCGCATCGTGCCGAGCAATATAAAGAGGCTTGTTTCTGGTCGATGCAGTCTTTGCACACAACCGTATTAGACGTCCCGTCATCCATCTCTGTGTCCTCATCATCGTATTGCACGCACTTGTCTCCAGCCTCGCAGTCGTGCTCTTTCTCAACGTGCTCCTCCTGTTCAAGTTAGCTTCGCCTCAGATGCAGTACATCCATAAACACTTACATGACCCTTGTGCAAGCATTCGTCGGAGCAGTATACCGTCAACTTCTTCACGCCGCCCATCTGCGTAAGAGCTTGGCAAAGTGAGCATGAGAGAACATTCTTGGGCTCCACTGTCTTCGCGCACACTGCACAGGATGGCAGGTTGTACAGATCTTCGGTAACAGCTGGCGCTTGGTTTGCTTGGGCTCGACTCTTATTCTGCAGCCTGTTTTGCTCAAACGCCATCTTGGCTCTGCGCAGCTCATCCAGACGACTCCTGTGATTGTCCCGTTGCGGTTGCGTGGTTTGGCTTGCTTTGTGATCCTGTGCAATGCGATCGATGACCTCCTCAATGCGCATCGTCTCGCTCGCCTCGTACGCATCCAAATACTGTTGCGCGTTCTCCACCACCTCGCCCGTTTTTGGATCCTTGAAGAAGAATGTGATGTAAAGTTGTTTCAAGTCCGCTGCATTGTTCTTGGCCGCCGCAATCTTCTCGGTGAGCGAATCCACGTCGGCTTCCCAGTCTTTCGGCTTTCCAACGCCTTCCCATATCCTCTCGATAAGTTCCTCCCGTCGCTTAACCGGGTCATCCAGCATTGCTCTCAGCTCATCTGGATCTGCCCCGCTGTCTCCCATTGATAGGAACCGTGGGTACATGCGCAACACCCAGCGGTACCAAGCCTCCTTTTCCGACTCGATACTGTCCTCGATAGACTTGAGGTCGATCTTCTTGTGGTCCTTGACATCGGTGAACAGAACGTCCAGCTCATTAAGGAACGCTCTTCGCTGTGAAAACCACTCCCTTCCCTCGGCGTCGCAGTACCGGGCGCGCATTCTGTCCAGGACTTTGGGGAAGCACTTTTCACAATCCACCACGTTTCGTTTTCCGCATTCTTCCAGGCATGTCTTCTTTATGGCGTCAACCTCCTCGGCGCATTGTTGTCGGTGGATCCTTGCTGCGCTGAGCTCTGTCCAGTGCTCTGGCAGAATAATCTTTCCGTTTCCACCCATTTCCCCAGCAAGGCGAGTTCCGATTTTTGAGTTGACTCGGTCAATATCCGTTCCTGGTCTCCCTACTTGTCGTCCTGCGACACTGTCTAAGTCGGGGAGTTGAGAGGAAGCCGAAGTGAGTCTCGAGTAGTTGCAATCGTCCGAAATGAGAGATAAGGATACAATTTCCAAGATATGTACCAGTTTGTGGTGAAAACATGCGCTCTTCTTCACTCGTCCTTTCTTGCTGTATGCCTATTGTTCTTGATGAGATGAGAAGCAGGGGTGAAGGCCTCGAGATCTCGAGTAAAGTTGAATCCGCCGAGGTTTAAGCGGCCTCCTAAACCACCATATCTTCCCATATGATCTCTTAGCAAAAACAAATAAAGTATTTTAATGAGAAATATGGTGATTAAGATGTCCTCATATATGGCTATTTAGGTTTTATCAACAGACTGAAAAACTTCAGTATTCTATCAGCTGTCTTGTGTACCTAGGTACTGTCGAAACGCTGTAATTTTTCACTTACATGGATACGTTACGGTGAAGATAACCAATAATCTCTATTACTACCTACCAAACCCATATTTAGAACAGTCAATCATTGTACTAGAGTTCATATGACAGATCAAAGAATAATTGATAGATATTTGGCTTTATAAACGACCGGTTATCTGTTGATACAGGCAACGTTAGTTGGACAGGCCCGTTATGCATATAGCGAGGTTTCCACCTGTAGAAACCAACAATCTTATCAGTCGCATCAACTTTACGATTCGCGATCCCGGCGCATTCGTTCCCAAACAAGCACCATCAACCAAGACCAAATTCAACACATCAAGACACAATGGTATAGCCCATTTACATCCCACTCCTACAAATCTTCCCTGCTAACGCCATGCTAGGCCGACAAACTCCGCACCCAGCAAGAACTCGAGCGCCTCCAGGCAAAGTACGTCGGCACCGGCCACCCAGACACGACCAGCTGGGAATGGCGCACCAACATTCAGCGCGACACATACTCCTCCATCGCCGGCCACCGGCCGCTTGTGTCGTATATTGCTCTGGCTGAGAATGAGCCTGTCCTCAAGGTCCGGGCTCAGATGATCCGGGTATGTCAAACCGCGTGCGACTCGCTGGAGAAACAACAACTAACAAACGTGCAGAAAATGGTACAGCCCTGTGGCCCGCCTCCGCCGCGTGAAGATTAGAAACGTGTACGATACAAGCGACATTCGAAGAGCTACAAGAGACTTTGGGTTCACTGTGGGATATTAGGGACGGCGTCAAGGATCGATACCACCGCGGAAAGGAGGATTTAGAAATACAATGCGACATTTCACTTTTACAACTGTACGAGCTGCTTCAACGTGTAAACATTATTTTGTTGGCTCGTATTGGGGTATCATAACACCATCACTACTCCTCATCTCTTTCACTCTTGGTCCTGCACTCGACTAGCTTCCGCCGCGGCCTCTTCCTCATCCTCATCGTTCTGCCCAGGCAACTCCCTAATGTTCAAACTCGATCGCAGCTTCTTCTCCAGATCCTCGTTCCAGTCATCGGCATAGACCTGCCGCACCATGCCCACCACGCCATCCAGGCCGACCTCCTCTCTTCCACGCGGGCCAACATGCCATGTGATTGTGTGCTCGCCGTCTTGGCCGATGGGTGGCCGTTCGACCCTCTTGATCACGTATCCCTGTCTCTCCATTCTTTTGAGAATAACTTCGGTCTTGTCCATCGAAACGTTCTGGTCCGCATTCAATCGGGTGAGGTATCGCTTCAGCTTCTGTTCGCTCAGCTCTCCGCCATTGAGCCATATCATTGAAATGGCCAGCGTGTAAAAGGCGGCATAGGTGGCTTCGTCGTCTGCGCTCGGTGTCTTGGAAGGGTTGAGGATTGCCGCATTGCGGTATGCTTCGGGTAACGTCGATGTAAGGATGTATGAACCAGAGCCGGTCTTGGGCTGTGAATTACTCTTCATAGCTATGCCTCGTTAGCAGATATGTCAAGCGCCGTGGATGATAATTGTACCTTGGCGCTTTTCGTGGAGTGACATCTTCTCCCTAACAGGCAACTCTCGCATCTCCATGCCCCAGACGTCTCTAAGTTGCGTTTGCGCCAAGTCAAAAATGCGCCTAAAAGAGCGTCCTTGTGTTCCAAGAACTATGTCTTTGTTAGCCTTTGGCTGGTGATTGAGACTGGCTGTTATTACCTCGTTCTTTAATACCATCTCGTCGGATCACGGTTCTGGAGAATTCGCAGGATATAGCGTAGCGGACCAGCTTCTTTGCCAATTGCTCATCGGCGCTCTGCATATGGCTTCGATCGCCGTCCATCTCTTGATCGCTGGGTTCTTCTTCGTTATCGTTGTCGTTATCTTCGGAGTCGACGCGGTTGCGTTGGCGAGGGCGAGCATCTTCCTCTGATTCCTCGTCCTCAATCTGAATGGTAGGTTAGCTTGGTCCTTTGTACGTGAATCACTGCCGGTAACTGACAGGACGGCGCCGCCTTTGGGTGGGCATGGTAGCGGAAACTGCGGATTCTGGAGTTCAGGTAACAATAATTACACAAGCTTCCTGAAGAATACAACTCAAATCGTAATATTTACAAGACTTGATGACATGTAATTGAACAAAGAGGTGGAGGAGCGTGTACTGATATGGTAGTTGCTATACGCGGGTTGGTCTGAACTAAGACGCGCCGAAGCTTATCGCTTATCGTTTATCAGGTATCGCTTATCGGATAAAATTTCCAGAGCTAACTTCATCTCTTAGTAGTCTTTAACGATTCTGGTCGCATTGCCGCAGTTTGCTCCCTTGATGGGATTTCCCTTTCATTATTTAATTTTCAATGATTTCTAGAGCGGCCCGAGTGCCGCGTATATGCCTGGCATGCAGGTTCGGTTTAATAACGCAGCGCAGCGCCGTGACGGGCTTCAGAGCAAGTCCAGTCCGTGAAAGTCTTGGTCAACGACGACTTTATACTTCGAATACAGAGGATAGCAAGATTGGGCCCTTCATCTCAGATCAGAACAATGTGTCGGAAACAAAACAAAAAGAAGGATCAGCGGAGGACAAGCCAACAGAGACGCCAACCAAATCGAACGATGCGACGGCAACGACTAATAACCCTTCCGCCACCGAGACGAACGCTGAGCCAACCCGAATACCCGAAGAACCTCAATTGAACGCAAAGTCAGGCTCACACCCTGCTTATGCGGTTCCCCAACAACCAATTGATGGCGAATCAGCCCTGGACGATCTCTTAGCTGAGGATCCAGCAAGAAACAGATCAAGGACAATAGCCTATGCCAGCAGCTTCGAATTGCCTGTCCTGGACGAGGACAATATCCACCTATCTAGGAAACAGTTCCGCCATAGTCTCATGCACGATGAATCCCTCGGTGTTTCGACGCTGGGAGCCCCCGCCGACGCCATCATCATCAACAACCCAAACAAAGTACGTCGCGAGAGAAAAGCACCAGTAGTTATCGAGGCGCAACCCGTCAAGGCACCTCCAGACCTCGACTGGGAACAAATGGCTCCCGTCAAGGACGATGCGGAACTCGAAGCTCAAGAGATCAACGACAACATCAACGAGTTGCGCCCCGATACTCGCATCCTTCGAGTGTCAGAGATCCAGAAGGTGGTTGATGCTCTTTGCGGCGGTTTCACAATTAACCAGTTGAGAGACTATCATCGGAATTTTAAGGTGGAGGTTGTTGAACCTGACTTTTTGGATTACCCCTGGATCAAGCAGCGGAATCCTTGGAGACCGATAAATGGACTGCGGGTTCGCGGTACCGACAAGACCGCATTTGCTCAAAAGATTGTGTTCGATGTGTGGAAGGTTGAAATTCAGGAGACTTTAGACGACCTTGGAAGAGCTTCTGTCTGGCTTGATCCCGAGATATTCATCTTTCTGACATGTAAGTTCCCTAGAAGCTTCAATCGTATGGGATAATTACTGACTGATGCTTGCAGATGGTCACAATAACACAGGCCGCTTACTCCACGAGCTAAGAAGGGATTTTCTGGTGGGAGAAGTCGAGAAGATTGATTTGACTCACAGTCTTTCTCGGATCAGCATCATGGCGAGAAAGTCAACCACATACGGTATCCTCGCCCACATTGACCAGGCCGTACAGAGGATGCAGACCCGATTTATAGAAGTAAAAAGTTATCTGCCACCCTATCCACGCTATGAAAGCCCTTCATACGCCACCCTTCTGTCTAAAGAGCTTGCAGAACTTGGCCGACTCACCAAGACCTCGATCCAGCTTATCAAAGAGGGCAAGGCAGATGTACGACATGACTAGTCTTTCGAAAAATGATATATCATGCTAATCAAGTTATAGAAGCTCAAAGTCTCTTGGATTCCTAAGATTCCTAAACCCGAGGAGAACTCGACAGACGCATCAGAGACCGAGAACCTTGCTGACATTGTATTCCGCTTACTCGTTGGCCGTCCTACCCCAGCTTTCGACAATTCCCTTCAGTGTATCCCTTTGCAAGAAGGGACCGATGCCTGTTTTATCGAGCCTCAACGACAGAATCGAACCATGTCATGGAGAGATAAACTTCAAAAGTGGCAAAGAGCTGTCGCCCCCATCTCCAAGTCAAGCGAGTATTCATCACCACACATAAACCTGGCAAAATCTGCAAAACTTCCCGAGTGGGAGATGCCTCCGTCTGGCAACAAAGATGCCACGATCGCGACGTTTGGACACATCCTCCACCGGGTTACAGACCCTTCGATAGAATCACTCTCTCGTGGTCGTCGGATTCTATCTCCCCTCACTCCCCATCCTGCCTCCTTTTCCGCCCTGAAACCTGATGACGACAAGCCATTGAAACAGTCGACGACCATTATCCTGAACCTCGCGCCTCGCGAGACTCATGCAGAGAGTCTGGACAATCTTCGCACCACAAAAACACGACCGCCGGTTTGCGTTAAATTGCCCGTCAATTCTGACGCCGATCTTGAGAACTTCTCAATCCCGGAGGATGCGACCGCTGAATGCCTCGTCCCCTTGCATATCACCGATGTCTTACTCCCTCATGAGAGCGTCGATGTACGCCTCAAGCACGAACGTTCCCTTTCCCTCGATATCAACCAGCCCGGTCTGAAGAAGTTCCTCGAGACGTCGCAGTTTAACCTCCTTCAAGGACATCTTCAGACACCTAGCCAAGCCACACTCTCTATACCAAGAGCATGGTTGTATGGTAACCGCGGAAATTGTGACAAAACCGGGAGAAACGTCGAAGTCCTCTATGATTTCCGCGGTCTTGAGATCCACCAAAATATCGAAATGCCCTGGCGTAATCACACACTGCGCTACTCAAGCATTGAGGCTGGACAACACGGCGGTCAACGTCAGGAGATTACACTCCAAGCTGGCACTCCAGAGAACGATCAATTTGCTTTCTCAGGTGAGGCAAAGGAGACCTTTTTACAATTGGTCGAGGACATGGCCACTGGAAAGTGCTTCTCTTGGTCTGAAGGCTACAAGGCCATCAAGCACCGCCAGCTAGAAGACTACAGTTACAACCTGCCCGAGGAGGAGCTTACCGAAGATATCATCGTGGACAATGACAAATTTGACGAGCATGGCCGCCTGAAACCTAAGAGGTACGAGCAAGACGAGGAATCGTTCGACGATGAGTACGTGCCGCGGCGCTATTCAAAAGAAGAAAGCCAGAGCGACAAACAAGATGACACCCTTCCCGTCAAGAGAGACATCTTTGACGACATTGACGAAGTACTCAACCGCGAACCTGATGTCGAGGACCCTCCTACAGGGACGAAAGACGGATCCTTGGATTACCAATCCTTCTTCGACGGTATTTTCGCCTCCCCCAAGGCGATCAAGGACGAGAGCGACAACAGCCCCTCCAGTGTCGACGCTGTCAATGAGGACGAGAGTCCAACATACAACGACACGATATCCGACGTCAAGCCGACAAACGAAGAGACCACATCCGACGTCAAGCCAGACAAGGACGATGAAGTTGTTCACACTACTCACACTCTTCCCGCCTTTCCCAACCTTCCAAAGCCTGTCGAGAAGAAGCCCCGCAAGACGAGAACTCCTTCACAGATACCTACCGAAGTACGCGGTAAGGACGAATCAATCGATGCCCACGCGCGCAACAAGATACTTAAAGAGTTAAAGCCGACCCCTCAACCGGAGCTCACGACGCCCGATAAACCCAAGCGCCCGCTATCTTTATACCAAGAAATGCTCCAAAGAAGACGCGAGGCGAAGGAGGCCAGAAAGCCCAAGAAGCCCATGACAAGGCGGGTCGACCTCGATGAAGATCCACTTGCCCCCAGGTCCAAGAAGCCGTCCAAGAAGCCGTCCAAGAAGTCGTCCAAGAAGTCGTCCGAGAAGCCCAAAAAACCGGAGGCCGAACTTCCTCAAGATCCATTCGCCAGCAAGTTCACCGCCCGCGCAACAGACAAGCCCTCCACAGTGTCAGGCTTCTTCGACGAACTTCCTGAACCAGCCAAGCGCAGGAGGGCAACAAAACCCGGTAAAAAAAGGTGAAAAGGTAGGAAGACGGGGTTAAGCTTTGAAAGTGGAAGCAAAGATAAGCATTCATGGCTCTTGTCTTCTGCCTCATCACATCTTTTGCTGTTCATGACAAAAGACCAGGAATGCTACACTTGGCTATCTGGTGGTGTGAATGGAAGACGCCAGCGTCAACACGATGACAACTGTGTTTGGGATACGCTGAAAAGAACAAAATTAATCTTGTATAGTAAAACTAGCATGTGTATTATATGTAACATCATTAGACGAACTAGAGAAGAGAATATCATGAACAATTACGAGACACCATTGGAGCTTGGCATGACGGGGAAATGATTACGTGCATCGACACCATGCTTCACTCCACACCGCAGTTCAAGGCCGATGGCCATGGGAAAGACGCAGACTATCAACGATCAGAGCAAGGGACAATTGATACACCAAGTAATTGGGCGAGCTCAACCATACGAAAATATGATTACAATAACACTATCACAAGACACATGGCAGACATGATAGCTTGATTTGCTTCAAAACACATCACATCGCATCACATTGCAAGCATGAGGAACAAGAAAAATTGCACGAATCACTTCTAGACTCTCTATTCTTTTTTGATTTGCACAACCTGAGATCCTTGGCCTTTTTTCCTGCCTCTCATTATGTGCCCCCAGACAAAAGCCGAGTGCTCATGCCAACATGATCATTTCGTCGTAGAAGCGAGTACATCAGCCCTTGGGCGCGAGATCGGAGTCGTAAGATCCCGCAGAAGGTTGTCAATTCAGAAATAAGTTGCTTATTTCTTGGCAGCCTTGGCAGCGGACTTGGTGACCTTGCCGCCGGTACCGGTGGACTTCTCGACGGCCTTGATGACACCGACGGCGACAGTCTGTCGCATGTCACGGACGGCGAAACGACCCAGAGGAGGGTAGTCAGTGAAAGCCTCAACACACATGGGCTTGGAGGGAACCATCTTGACGATGGCGGAGTCACCGGACTTGATGAACTTGGGGGCAGACTCAGTAGCCTTACCAGTTCGGCGGTCGATCTTCTCCTGGATCTCGGCGAACTTGCAAGCAATGTGGGCAGTGTGGCAGTCCAGAACGGGGGCGTAACCAGCACCGACCTGGCCAGGGTGGTTGAGGACAATGACCTGGGCGGTGAAAGAAGCGGCACCAGCAGGGGGGTCGTTCTTGGAGTCACCAGCGACGTTACCACGTCGGATGTCCTTGACGGAGACGTTCTTCACGTTGAAACCAACGTTGTCACCGGGCTGGCCCTGAGTGAGCTGCTCGTGGTGCATCTCGACGGACTTGACTTCAGTGGTGACTTGGGAAGGAGCGAAGGTAACGACCATACCGGGCTTGATGATACCAGTCTCGATACGGCCGACGGGAACCGTTCCAATACCACCGATCTTGTAGACATCCTGAAGGGGAAGACGGAGGGGCTTGTCGTTGGGTCGCTTGGGGGGCTCAATGGAGTCAATGGCCTCAAGGAGGGTCTTGCCAGAGAGCTTGCCGGACTTGATCTCACGCTCCCAACCCTTGTACCAGGGGCAGTTGGTGGAGGGGGCAAGCATGTTGTCACCGTTGAAACCGGAGATGGGGACGAAAGCGACAGCCTTGGGGTTGTAGCCGACCTTCTTGATGAAAGAAGAGGTTTCCTTGATGATCTCCTGGTAACGGGACTCAGACCACTTGGTGGTGTCCATCTTGTTGATGGCAACGATGAGGTTCTTGACACCGAGGGTGTAGGCAAGAAGAGCGTGCTCACGGGTCTGGCCATCCTTGGAGATACCAGCCTCGAACTCACCAGTACCGGCGGCAATGATGAGAATAGCGCAATCGGCCTGGGAAGTACCAGTGATCATGTTCTTGATGAAGTCACGGTGACCGGGAGCGTCTGTATGGTGTGTTAGATGAGGCATGTGAGTGAGGATAGCAGTGACAACATACCAATGACGGTGACATAGTAGCGGGGAGTCTCGAACTTCCACAGGGCAATGTCGATGGTGATACCACGCTCGCGCTCGGCTTTGAGCTTGTCAAGAACCCAGGCGTACTTGAAGGAACCCTTTCCGAGCTCAGCGGCTTCCTATTGTCGGTGGTGGTTAGCAACTGTCAGATCACATGATGATGCGCGCCCAAATGGGTATTGAGTGTTGTGTGTGCAGGGAACAGGGCAAGCGCCCATCGCTCGAGTGGCGGGGTAAAACGCCCCACCAAAAAATTACAGTCGAACCGCAAAATTTTTGAACTCGAGCGGGGTAGGCAGGTTGCGAGTCGTGAGGAAGCGATTCGTAGGACAAATCGATGGGCAAAGGGCGCGCTCGTAGGGAAATGGACCAACCTTCTCGAACTTCTCGATGGTTCGCTTGTCGATACCACCGCACTGGTAGATCAAGTGACCGGTCTATCCAAAGCTGTTAGCATGATGTGAATGTCGTATACCCCGCCAGGCGGGGTTTGACGTGTACAGATAAGCACATCGTCGAGAGGGTAGTACTCACAGTGGTCGACTTGCCAGAGTCGACGTGGCCGATGACGACGACGTTAAGGTGAGTCTTCTCCTCCTTACCCATTTTGACGGTTGTGAATGGTTGGTTTGAAGGTTTGTTCTGAAAGTGCTGTAGCAGAAAGGTCAGCGGCCGAAGAGGCGATGCGAAGAGGGGCAGGCGATGATGAAGATAATCGCGAAAGAGACTTGCAATGAAGCAAAGGATCCTGTTGATGTTCTTCTTCAAAGCCTTGGAGAGGTGCACATACAAAATCGCAGATCGGATGCTTGAACCGGGTATGCGAGACGAGGAGGGAAGGGAAGAAAAAATTCAAAGGAAGAGGTGGGAGAAGGAGATTTAAAAGGCGGGCATGAGGGTGGAGGGGGAGGGGTGGAGTGAAAGGCAGCTGCGGCGGCGCGGGGCAACCAGTTTGGCAAGCCCTAACAGCATCGAGGTTTTTTTTTCGTGGCAGGTCTGGGGCGTTCAGCCAATCAGAGAGCTCTAAAGCATAAT
This sequence comes from Fusarium sarcochroum, assembly GCA_013266185.1. NCBI lineage: Eukaryota > Fungi > Ascomycota > Sordariomycetes > Hypocreales > Nectriaceae > Fusarium > Fusarium sarcochroum. Next base: position 14,134 of record JABEXW010000634.1, read on the forward strand.
GACGGAAAGTCCTGATCAGCCAGAGCAATGGTACGAGGAGGGGCAGAAAGAGCTTGACAGAGGACGAGATATCAGAGGCTTGTCATTGCGAGAGCTGGATGTACAGGGAGGATCTACTGTAGCTATTGCTTGAATGCACTTTCTATGCTTCTGCGCATTCTCATGAGCTCTTGCGGCGTTGCTGGTGGCTCTCAAGGTTGATATCTAAGGTCGAAGAACAGCAATTTGGACAACTACTGCTCGCCGCAGGGTGATACTCTGTGTTGTTTCAACAGATGTCAGCATTAATGGAAGCATATAGATCAAGACTAGAAGCACTTTGGCATTTCATGAGATTCAGAACATGTTCAACGGCGTCTCTGTTTGCTCTACAATCATCATATTCATCTCTCTCTCAACGTCTCTGCCAATATCTCAGCTGCCTCCAACCATAGCACGGTCGTCAAAACACCTCCATTGTGTGGACAGGTACATGCCATCTGTTAGCAGCTACCTGCGGGGCACAATTTTCACGATTTTCTTGTGCGCAGTATCGCCGCCCAAGTCAAACGAAAAAAATTCTCACTACGGCCTGAAGAAAAATTCAATCATGCTTGCGGTCGAGGCTCGGTGGGTTACCTTACGTGTGTGGATGCGCGCGTCCTATTGTCTGGGGCCTTTTTGGGCCTGCTACACCACGCCGTGGGACTCTTCTGCCCAACCTAGCATCTAAGGATTTCTTTTGCCCCTCACTTCTGTCAGCCCAACGTAACCACCGACGGCGTGAGTCACTTTAATCTCATCATGTTGCTTTCTGTGCTCGGTGAATGTGTCATTTAGAGTCCTAGATAGATATCGTGATGGAGTAAATTTGGATCAGACCGAAACGGTTGAGTCCTGTCCGAATGGCTCGGCCACTACAAGTTCTATTTTTTCACATCTTTTTTTTTTTTCCACCATCGATCATCGAGAGGGAGGGGAGCTTCAAACTGCCCCTCCTCTCTGGCGCGGTCTGTTTCTGGCTCAAACTCCCTGCACGAATCAACGTCATGCCCCACTGATGCATTTAGCGCTTGTGGGTTGCCACCGCCGCTGCGCGACCAGTGCACGGAAGATCTGGGCTTGGCTGGGATATCCTGTCGCTGTGAGGTGGTCAAACAGGAAGTTGATTGTCGCATATCAATTTTTTTCCAAGCTGGAGGGGTAATCTGAAGCGGACATCAATAGCTATCATGACATCAAGTCAAATAAAGATACTGATGTTCTCCGTTTGAGTGCGATATGTAAGATGGTCGTATCTACTGTAGCTAGTCCAGCTGGTACTGTAGACGATACTGACCATAATCTCCGCTCATCGTTGCATTCCCTCGTCTTGGTCTTGCGCCGTGTCTCATCCAACTGTTGTTTACTCGTGTCGTGTTGTGTGTGCCCCTCCCCCTCCTTGTCAACAAGCCCCTCCATAAAAGTTCAGTCCAAGCAAAGGTTACTGGGATCAATAGCCTCTAACCAGAGACAGAGCGCGCGCCAAAAAGACAAGGAGGGGCAAAAAAACTCATGTCCAGCCACTGTGGAGCCCACACGAAGACCTTGATGCAGCCTGCAGCTCACCTTGATCTGTCGTCGGCTGGTCGCGCTCTCAGTGGAGGCCCAGATGAGGGTTTTGCGATTTCATGCAGTTTTTTTCCATGGTGGATTCGATAATCTGACCACTTTGATATCTGGAACCACTGAGAAACTGCCAGATTGTCAAACAGAGAGTGAAAAATGCTGCACTTTATCCGTAAGACCCAGTCCAGCTGTCGTCAAAGTGCCACCATGAGACAATGGTAGGCTATGCTATGCGTCGTTTGATGAGCTGTTGCATCGCGTATCATCAATCTCTTGGCTTTTTACTATGCCAAGTGGGGACAGAAGAATTCCGACACAGAGTATCAGTCTCACTTTACGATCACTTGAGCCAGGGTCATCATAAAAATGAAGAAAATATTGACTTGTAGCAGAAGATTTCAGCTTTAGAGTGATGTAATTTTTTACTATCTCAGGCTCACGAACGATGCTGGATCTTGTAATTAATGTGAGACAGATTTCAGGCTCTTTCTTTCTCTTGAGGTACGGGCGCATATTGACGGCGGCTAATGCTCCTCTTTCCTTCCCCATTGATATCTTTTTGTTGTCACATTACCATTATGGAGAACAGCTGTACCCGAGAGGTTTGTCCACAGTGGATATGGCCTCGTCGCATGCTTCGGCTCCGCCGTAAGCCCGTCGCTTCGAGATTCTCTTCACTATGCGGAGAACATCGCAAGACTCGGAAAGAGAAGGAAATCCATGGCACTTTTCATGATTCATAGATGAGAAATTTTTGTTGTTTGCTTGCCTTTGCTAGACCGCTACTGTGGCATGTCGAGGAGAGATACGGATGGGATATCCGAGACTTCTGGTCCAATATCACGAGTTTAGGGTAGAGGAAATGCCACCAACTTACACAAACTCTAAATATTCACATCTCGACCTACCCTCGAGCCAAGGTCTAGTTTCAACCAGACAGAGGAGCATTGTGAAAGCCTGTGCATACTTATGACCAATGATTGTGAAATTGAGGGTCTTTATCACGTCCCAGCTGAGCTTGTCCTATCATAGCGGCCAAGCGGAGCCGCCTCAAAATCCATATAAAGCCAGGGTTCCCCCAAATTGTGTTACACATGGATGTCCCAATCGAGGGCGACAGACTGACTCCCTGCAGTCTTCAAATATCCAATTCATGCCGAATCGACCGAATCCGAAAATCTGAAGCGCTTCAATTGATATTGCAGGTGCCAACGACGACCGTTCTTCGATGTGCCAGCGCTCGAACGCATTCGACTGGGTCCATACGAAACGAGAACGACATAGACCACGCACCCCGACGACAAAGAAACAGCCATTTCTCAACCAAACAATCTAACAATTACAGTGCCGACCAAACGAAAACCAACTCACTCGCTATACGAAACCCCAGTATTCGTACTGTACCATCCAGCCGCATCGCGCATCCTGCACTCTCCCGTCCGTGACTCTGCAGCATCCCGCCAACCGCCCACCAGCTGGCCAACACTCGCGAAAAGGATATAGACCGCAAAAACAAATCCCTTTCCCAACAACCGACAAAGGAAGCTTGCCTTCTGGCCGAACGGTTAAAATAAACGAAGCCCGTATAGAGTAATAGCAACTCGTTGGACTCCTATATCAGTATAGGTGATAGCCAAGGATCCTGGTGCAAATCCGGGTGCGGGTGGTATTTTTTTTCTTTTTTTTTTCTTTTTTGATTTTCTTTTTACTATATATAGCCTTCATCCGCCCGTTATTGGGACTTTTGCTTCCGCATGTGTGAGCAGCACGAGTTGGTGTTCGAACAGAGGTTCAACCCTTTGTTTCAGCACAATGTTGAAGCCGTGATGTTTTTATTGCTGCGTCGAGTTTGCTTAAACACCACGCCCACCGTAGTAAGGGCAACTCCGGAAGAACAAAGACAATACTGGTCGTAAAAAGCATGCCCACGTATGTCTTGGATAATGCGCAGCTATGTTCTCTATTTGCGTTTATACTCTGTGGTCAAGTCCAGCTTAACCAACAGACCGAGTATTATAGATCCTCCTCCATCTCTTCATGTATCGTCTATATACACAGCTTTACTAAGCCTTTCCCTCTACCTTCTTTCCCTTGGCGACCATTCCCTTAGGCGTCTTCAATCCTCCAAAGACAGCCGCGGCCACAACGGCAATACCTGTCGCGCCCATTCCGTATGCTACCTCTCGGCCAGCCCACCAGTACACACTCGTAAACAGGATCGGGCCTAGGCCACGACCAAGTTGACCCCAGCTTCGTAGCATGCCAAGCTTGTTACCGCGCTCATCCTCGCGAGCCTCGAAGCTGCTCAGGGCGTTCAAGCCCGTGACAACCGTGGCAGATGTAACCGCTAGACACGTCGCTGCAAGGTACAGGCCACCGATCGTGGTAACCTGTCCCAGAAGGATGAAGGACGCAAGACATGCGAGTGTACCAATTCGAACAGAAAGCAGGGGCGGCAGACGTCGTGTAACACCGCCCTGGAGGATGGATGCTACCAGACCAACGTAACCCAACAAGCGTCCATTCTTGCCCGAGGTGAACGAAAAGAGTTCGTACGTCATGAAAGAGAGGGAGCTCTCCATGCCGGAGAAGAACAACAGGAAGACGAAGTGAATGGCGTTCAAGAGGAAGTGAGAGTTAGTCCTCTCAATGTTCTTGGGCGCAACCTTCTTCTTTCCATCGTCATTGGTTTGAGCACCACGCAGAGAAGGCAATGTCTCAGGAAGACTAAAGTACAGATACACTGTCTCCACGACAATCAACGCCAGACTGAATCCTGCGGCCGCAGCAAAGGGGTTTGCAGTAAACGTCGAGAAAGTGCTAAGCCACGCGCCAAGTCCGGGCCCAAACGTGAATGCGATGGAGAAGCACGCGCCGATCAGAGCCATTGTTGCGCCGCGAGACGACTCATCTGAGATGTCGCTAGCCATTGCGGTCGCGAGCTGGACGTTACCCTCGGATAGTCCGCCCACAACACGGCTGGCAATGAAGGTGCGGAAATCGACAGCGGCAACCCATAGCAGCACTGAGAGAATGTTACCGCACATGGAGGCCAGGAGAGCTTTTCGACGGCCGTATCGATCGGAGAGAGCGCCGATGAGAGGGGAGGCAATGGCCTGAAGAAGCCTATTAATAGAGTAAGATGGTCAGCAACTTGCGCCTCTGGATATGTTGGACTGGCAGTCGGTGAACCCACGAGAATAAAGAGCCGAGAGCACCGCCTAGCAGCACAATATCATGTCGCGACTCGATGGGGCGGGAAAAGTAAGCCTTGTATCGGTGAAGGCCTGACAGGACGTTCTGGAGGAGGGTTTGGGGACCGTCATGGTCGAGGGGCTCTTGGCCTTCGCGATCGCGGTAGAACTCGAGGAGCTTGGGGAACAAGGGAAGAATGAAGGTGAAGGAGATCTACGTCGGCTTTGTTAGCGCATGAAGTATACAATGAGCGAACAGTGGCTTGTTGTCACGTACCAAATCGAGGAGCAGCGAGACAGCAATGACCCGGAGGACTCGCTTCCTCGCGGCGGGATCAAACGCAGCCATGGCGAGTTATACAAGGACAGATGAGTTGAAAGTAACAAACAGATATTGAAAGAGGTACAATGAAGAGATTAGAAGAACGACAGCAAGAACATATGTAGCAGATACATATAGAAAGAAGAAACAAATTGACACGAGAACCAAGAAAACGTCTCAGGAGACAGTGGACACTTGCTGGTCTGACGGCATTGAATCTCGGAGTGGAAAACGTGGTGGTTTGGTGGCTGCTTGCTTTGGTTGGATAGAAATAGCTGCGTCACTAATCCAAGTGGAGGGTCTCAGGTCCGACGGGGCCGTGTCTGGCGGGCGTGGCGTGCCGCCGTAGAACCACTATCCCCTGTAATCTAGGGGGCCCTCGGGGGGAAATAAAACATGAGACGCAAGATCAGCCTAGTATTAATTGATATATCCTAAAATATCTACTATTATATACTAAATAT
>JABEXW010000636.1:0-28381 GCA_013266185.1 Fusarium sarcochroum
CTAAGAAAACAAATAGAAAAAAAAATGAAGATTTGTACCGAACGCGAGTCAGGCAATTTAGCCTAAAAGATTCTGTCTTAGAGTCTTCGTGGTTCTATGATCTGCTAGGCGCAGTCCAGTAGTGCGACTGCCTCAGTGTGAAAGGGGAGTCTGAGGTTGATGTGGGCTCGCTTCATTTGCAGGAAGACAAGACGTGAGTGATAATGGCAGAGAACTAAAAAGGGTTACGGGTGACGTGTGCTTTTAAGCTTTAGAGCTTCTCACCCCACACCTCGCCCCCGGCTTGTCGTAAGCTAAGGCTCCCGCGGGTGGTCAGATTTCTGCGGAAAGGCTGACACCAAAATTTGCTGATCTAACACCTATTCGATCACGCAAGATTCTTACCCCCCTATGCGTCTTGGGTGGCGTGATGCGGATGGTGGAGAGCGGACTCAAGCTATAGCGCCACCCCTAACAGTGCAGACTGGATTCAGTAGCGACGTCCGTTCAAATATACCGTTGACCGAGGCTTTAACTTTCCCGCCCAAAGGGATCTTTAGCTATGTTTCATACAGCACTGTCAGGCAGAACGTTGTTCGAAGACTAATAGTTGAGACAATAATATGAGTGTCACCCTCAGAGCGTCTGGCCATCTCAGTACCATAAGTAGCGATAGGAATGTCCCTGATTACCGACTGTGGCATTCTGGTTGTCCTACGGCCTTTGAAGGTTATAGCCCTCGTTATTAAAGTGGGGCGAAGAGGAGAAACATCAGTAGCCGACGTGTTGACGAAGCTTGAGGATAGTTATACTCGGCCCCGGTGAGGGTTACAAGAGATACCTCTCATGTGACAGGTTCGCGTTCCTTTCCTTATGTTATTAGAAGAACTAAAAGAGTAACTCTACCACAGGCAGAGATATAAGCTCTACCTAACATTTAAGTATGCTAAAGTCGCCCAGTGATGTGGTTAGTAATAAGGCCAACAAGACGAGATGATGCGAGGACGAGAGTATAATAACAAGTTCAGTTGGGTTTTCCTACACTAATATTCGGCTCACGACATGGACCAGGGCTACGTGCAACACCGTGAGCGCGTTGATCTTGCTGCTGCCCAAGAGTATCTAATATGGATTAGATGTTGAAGATAAAATGTTCTAATTAATGGGGTTCTGCTAACATGACTTATATCGAATGGTTGCTGACGGACTTGAGCAATCATTGAGAACTTCTCACAAACCTGAACTCAAAGATCTGAGGGATGTTGCAAAGCCGGGTGAGCTCTATTCTACACACCGTTATCGAGATGTCACATGATAGATCAAACAATGTCGGAAAGACAAGAGTTACGTGTAGGTAATATAAGCTAAATATATCAGCAAGGGTGTGAAGTCTCCCGACACTGAATTGTGCCAACTCCATAAAACTGGGTGCGTTGCAGGGTAGGTGGATCTGATAGTTGTGGGGTTTCTAAATTTATCTTCTGCAGCTGCAGCGGAATATGGTTTATCCTTGAAATACTTTAAGCTAATGGTCTCACGCTATCGTGCCAATACGCTGATAAGATGAGGACAGCGCACAATTGCATCTTCTATGACATCAGACAGCTATTGCGAAGTGCACCATGTCAACATCGATAGTCTTCGATTGGCTCCATAACATCACGACAGAAGCTCAGGTCGCAGATCAAGAAGACGCAGGTCCAGGTAAGCGACGGCGTCTCAATCCACCAACGCCTGATTCATCAAACTCACCAATAATGTCTGCTTCAGGCACAAGGGACCAGAGCCCAGGAAAACATTAGGAGCTACAACTTCGTCATCCTCAAAACGCTCGGAATCTTCGGAGTGAAATTAATCTTACGCCTTCCAAAAACTCGGCTATGGGATCGGGAAGACTCTCACCAACCAAGCAAATTCAGCTCTATGGATTGCATCCCAATAGACCTCACTTCCAAGAATGATCACAACTTTAAACGATGCCAAATGGCATGGAAACTGATTTTTCCACAATTGACAAGGCCATGGAAGGTTTCCATATCATTTCTCCATCGGACAAGTCCAGCCTTAAAGCGGCGGTTGAAAAGCACAGTACCGAGTTTCGCTAGATCGCAGGCGGGCATCACTATTACTCCGATGATCGGGATGGACTTGGACCAGCGCCAGCAGTCGACGTAGTAATACATATGCTCGATAATGCAGCCAAATGTAACAACGAGTATGAGCATAAAACTTCGTGGAATCAATACGTCCACGCGCCGATTCTAGAGTTTGCTTTCCATCGGGCAGATGAGCGGCCACGAGACCAGTTTATCACTACGACCAGGTGATGAGTACAAGTAGCTGTGGTTAAATTGCCTCGTCTCGCCCTGATATCTTTTAGTACGCGTGTGGCGATCGTCCCTGAACATCAGATCTCAGGACCTGGACCTTCCAAAAAGGTTGACTTTTGTGTCCACATCTGCCCTAAGAACGAATCCAAGTCCCAATTAGTCCTACTAGTAGAAGCGGATATTAAGTCACTCGCTGGATAACTACCTGGGATGTCATCCAACTTCATCAATCTACTAGGCCTGCAATGCCAACCAGTTGCGGTTGGCATCGAGACTAAGAAACCGACTGAAGGTTTTGCGGTTGCTTCAATACAAATGGGAGTATGGCAAGTAGGTCATTGGGCTTTCTCCGCACACTCATTGAAACCTAAAGAGCGAATTGGAAGGTCAAAATATTGCTGAAGCAAGCGAAGGAGTATGATTTAGATGCTACGCAAGAGCTCGAGGAACAAGTAGACGAGCTGCTGGACACGGAGTCTACTCATCAGCCTAAACAACAGCCCGAAGTGGTACCATCCGCTCAGCCCACGGAGCAAGAAGATGCAGATACCGAAGAACCAGACCCCCGGTTCAATCTGCCCGAGTTCTACCTGGTATTATTATCATTGGGTATGAATGGTGGTTAACGATCGGCACATGGGAGAATTCTAGGGTTCAGGTCCATGAGAAGACTGGACTGGGCAGCACTAAAAGGACACGGGAGATATACAAACTATTCACAATTTGCAAGTCTTGAGACAATGGATAGAAGAGTCGTATTGGCCTTGGCTTAGGGAGCTGGTATTTGTCTAGTATAAAATTGATAGTCCTCGGGCAGGTTTGAAAAGTAGCTCGGGGCAAGGTCTGGGCTCTGAGCCTGTATTATACATGGGCCTGGCATGTTTCACGTCGATATGCAGCCCAGATGGATCATCGGGAGATGAAAACGTCTCAGAGCCTCAGCTTTCCAGGTTGCTCTTTACGGTATTCGTGAGCTTTATGTCGCTTCCCTGCCGAAGCTTTGAGAGATTGATCCCTCTGTTATGAAGAAATTCGGATAGGATATGTTCTTGTTGTAAACAGATTGTTGTAAACAGACGTATCATTCATATAATAGTCCCCTCCCGATCTTTGATACTGTCGGAATGGATTTGGCTCATCTTTTCATCAGCACGGTTTCAGCTTCCAAGAGTTTTCCACGGATGTCAGGCCCGTTTTGTTTTGAGTACTTGAGTAGGTAAAATCATACCCCAATGATGTAAACCAACGTGGTTATTGAATTCCAAATATCGTAATGGAATAGTCATGTCTTGTTCTGGTATCTTGCTAAAGTCCATGCTAGTCTGTTGTCTTATTATGCCTTCCCAACACAACAACAACGAAGCTTTGGTGCACTTAGGTTACAATCAAACTCAAACTGCCCTAGGCTCTTCTGGCGACGCATCATTCTTTGAAAACTGGAAATCCTGCAGGTTGAAGACACGCAGCTCATTTTCCATCTTTTCTAGAGTCACGGACAATTTCTGCTGGATTGTGCAAGAATGTCTGGAGCTATACCTCTCATCATACCAGTAGGGTTTCCTGAGACCATTTATCAAGTCCTTGGAACCTTCAATGCTGAACCCGAAAAATGGTCGCGCACTCCGCGGGCTCAGACAGCCATGCTTTCTCAACTCCTTTGTCAAAACTCCCAAGAGCATAGATGAGCATTCATAGGAACACTCGGGTTCCTTCTGCAGGAGATCAAGAAGGTCGTAAATGGCTGAGAAGATACTTGCAAGAGAGTCCTGTCGTGCGTCGTCAATCTGTTCTGCGTTTTGGATCAGCAAAGGTCGTAGGCCGCGGTCTTAACCAAGCTTACCAAGCAGATCGCCTGGGATAGCGAGAACCTCGGCTTCGATTAACATCCCACTGTGTCTCAATGCAAGTTGAGTCATTCGTTGAAACATATCCGGTTGTGTAAATACCCAGGATATGAACATGTAGAGAATGCAGTCTTGTCCATAAACCGTGGGTACCTTCGACTTCAGATTCCCTAGCCAGATGTCGGTGTATAGCTCAATGCTCTCATGACACCCATAGTAGTCGACAATCATGGCCAGCTTTGCAAGCATTTCGACGCTGAGTGATCTTGGTACAGCTTGGTGATAGCCGTGCATGATGGTTAGTACGATATTGAAAGCTTCCGGATCCCAATCGTTCGCTGTTACTCGGCGAAACCCTGATTGATCGGGCTTTGCCTCCATGAAAGGGCCTGCAAACAACTTTCCAAAGTAAGATGAAGCTAGTTCCAGGTGCTTGCCTGACACTAGCATCCGAATCTCTACATGATCGTGGAGGACTCCAGGTCTCTCCCCATAACCCCAATCCCTCACTTGCAGGTCTGGGATGTCGGCGTTCGTTTCAGTATCAGTACGCCCCGATCCAATTCTTTTCTCATCTACATACTCTGGATCTTCATCACGTGCGAAACTCAACACGGCAGCGTCAGTCTCCCTTAACGATGCTGGGACTGTAACAGGAGACTCCTGAATCGCCGGCGGGGAAGGTGGTGGAGATGATGGTGGTAGGACGCTTCCTTCTTCCTTCGTCTCCTTCTTCTTCCGCTTCTTTTTCTTAGAGTGTTTCGCTGTAGGGGTTTCTTGCCCTACCCAGATTGTCTCCGTCACCCAGTTGAAGGTCTGGGCCTTGTACGTAACAAGAGTGAGGTACGTGTCTCCATTCGAATCGAACACATAAGTGGATGGCTTTCTACTGGAAGCTGGTTTGTTACAACTTCCTTGAACGGAAGGCGGCTCGGAACCTGAAGCATAAGGAGCCATCTTCTTTCTATTTATGCTTTAGTCTCTCGCCTCGGAAAGGATAAGAGGAATACTGACCTACGTTGAGCCCACGAAGTTGAGTTCTGGGGAACGTGTCTCAGCCTATCTTTGGCAAAGACTTGCAAAGTAGAATGCGAATTCAAGTGGTGGTTTTATTATGAAGAGGAGAGTCGCTGAATTTAAATCATGGTTGATATTGGGCTGCGTCATGACCTTCCTGCAGGAGGCCTACCAGCCCTCTTGCAACCCCGCTTCTCTTTCCTTCTGACACGAGCCAATGGCATCCTGCTTATCCCAAACAAACTTATTGGTTTTCCAGATGCAGATGTAATAAGAAATCATTAGATTTTCTATTTAGCACAATGGCAAGAAACGAGGTTGAGACGTACCCCGGACCCACCTACGGACCGGATTCTTTTTTTCTCAGCTAGTATGTTGTTTGCATTGGGGCCTAATGGGTGCTTTTTGACTACAGAAACCCTTTAGCTCCTATGAAGAGTTTTTACTAGCGCTATAATGCACTGGCAGAACTCCGCTATACAATCCTTCTTCGTGAAACGGCAGTGAGTGTCAATCAGCTCTTCCACCAGAGAGTATCGTTGATCGACACTGCCTTGGAAAATCTCTCTGCCGTGATAACATCAGTCATTTCATTGGTCATTATTTAATCGCCAATGCCCTTTTGGGACTCTATTTATTACCCTAGAAAGCTCTACTGATGTAGCCTCAAGCCGCAATGTTGCTTCATTGCGAATTTCTAGCTCATGGCTACACAGCTGGGCTCTGGTCCTTCAACCACTGTCGAGGATGGGAAATACTGCATGGTAAATATGCCGTCTCTCCTATTTTTTCTTCTGCAGGAGCCACCCTCGGACGATGGCAGCCTTCGTCTAGTCTCTTAGGTGCGTCTACTCCCTGCCGTCCATCGTCGCTCTTCTTCAAATTCTGCCTACAGGTATCAAGGAATAAACCACTGACATCGAGACCATATTGCCACTATCAGTAAAGACAATTACGCGGAAGTAACGGATCGCGATCTTTGACCCTGCAGAGAACGTCTGCAGAAAGACGCCAGTCCATTGGGTCCGTTCGGGCTTTGGCTCCTTTATTGTCGTGTTTCTTGTCGAGGTGGACTGACAGGCACTCACAACTTGGAGCGATATGCCTACAGACCGGTCAGGTGCAGGTGAAGCCCCGGTGAGTATCGAGACTTCCCACAGCCTGGGTCGAATTTGGCAGGCCATTCATCTGTCGGTCTTTACAACCACTGACCCTCATGGCGGTGGAAGAGATGATTGCGAGTGCAGTCATCAATATCCGCGTGACGGCCTGTCAAGTGGCCCTCAAAATTACGGACTGTATAGTCACCAAAGGTACCGATCAGTGACCGGTGCTCGGCGTCGTCATACATGAGCCACTTTCCTCCCGATGTATAACCTTTTAACTCTCTCATATCCTCTTCTAACTGCTATGATCTGTTGCTGTCGGGGGAGTCTATCACACGGGCTGAGACTGGCTGCGGTCTGACTTAAATCCTAGGTTGTCTAGTGATACGGGAGATGTTCTTAGAGATGTTCTCAGGGATTTTTTTCAGGGTTGAGTGAGAGGCACTGATACAAAGTCTTTCATCTTCTAACCCGAATGGCACTTGTCTCTATTCATGGGTCTTAATTGCTATGCGAAGGCTGGATACATTTAGAACTTGTGCTACCTGAGCGAACACACTGCAGACAAAGTCCAATGCTGTTGTTAAGGTTGTCCACCTGCCAACTGCGTCCTCTCCTGTATGCTGGCGCGGCATGCTTATACGAATAATCACATTCCGTGCTTGACTCCTTAGGGATCGGATCAGGCATCCTCTCTACTGCTTCTAATGTCTTAGAGATAGAGGTATGGAGCAAGTGTGATGGCCAAAGTTGCTCTTCTTCCAACAGCTTTATATATGCATATGCATGTTTGCTTGTCCACCCGCACCTGTGAACACACATCCCAGTCCCGTCATTTACTCCCGCGATAAGAATCTCTGCCATTCTCAGTCTTGTATATCCTCTCTGTTCTTCCAGCAGACCTGTGCGTTTGCCCATCAGTCATATGTTCAAACGGTCATTACGGGACTTACAGAAGACCCTCCACGGCATAAAAGATTCAACTTCTTCCAGTGAGAGAGCAAGATAAGAACCATCATAATAAATTATCAATGCTCTTGTGATCTCCTTGAAAGCTTGTGCATCCTGGAAGATGTATGCTGCGGCGGTGAGAAGCATAAGATTGCCAGCTTCGTCTCCAGAGGTTCGAAGCCAACTTTCGCTCGCAAATCTTAGGGCATCGAGACAATCGTACTTATCTGCGGCGACGGCGATTGCGAGGATATCTCGTGCAGTGAGGCTTCGAGGTACCTCTCTGTTCTGATGGTGGAGAATGAAACATATCATTTTCAAGGCAACAGCATTGTCGTCAGGCAGAAGTAACTCAAAAGGCTTTTCACGGTCGTGCTCATCATGGTCGTGCTTGTTTTGTCCCTCTTTCCAGTGTGGTCCAAGCATGACGGAGAAGGGTTTGGATGCTGCCATCAACGACGTAGAATGAACACGGATTCTTGTCTCTTCCGGCCCAACTATCAAAAGGAGGTCGCCATCTGCAGCAATTTGGACAACCGTGCTTACCTTGGCGTCTCTTGGGCTTTCCATGCTGGTTTGAAATAGCCTGTCGATAGGAGGCGTCGTTGACAAGGTAGACTACGCCAATACTCGTGGGGACCCCGCGTTTTACTATTCGGATGGGAACGAAGAATGTGGTGAATACGGTAACAAAACGTCACGATGACGTTTTTATCACCGCGCCAAATAATCAGCGAACACATATCTCTATATCTCAAAGTGTGAGTTGATATCCACATCTTTAAGTATCTATTAGCATAGCATTTCTTTATCAGAAAGCATTATCTAATATAGTAGTTTTTAGTACGACTATACCTCAGCAGATTTATAGGTAATTACTCCCGCGGGATTTAGTAATCCTGTCTCCCCACCTTCGGTCCAAGGAAAGACCAAGGTTATGACTCACCTCTTCCATAGAGGTGGCATTGAGTTGTCGCTGGCGATTCACGCGCCCATCTATCCTATCAATGTACAGGCTCAACTTAGGGCAGATGTCGCAAATGAGAGTCGCCATAGGCGTGCAGCTTTTGCAAGCGCGAATGCGGGTGCAGGGCTGCGTCGTGGGAGATAAGCGAGTGTTGCACAATCCTGTAAACCGATTATCGTCGATATCAGCTAAACAAGCAATGGGATGTCTTGTCCATTGAATCAAACCCTCCGAGACCTTAGTCAAGGTCGAGCCTAGCGACTCGGGACTACAAGCAAATCGGCGCATTCTATTTCCAGGCCGATGGCACGCACATGACCGATGGCTCACCCTATGATGTGCTCTGGCACAACAACTACGAAGGTATAAAGCTCTCTTACTCAGGAACCTATCTTTCTGGCTTGGTCATATAGAAATATCGCGAAAATGCTTCTGCTGTAAGTAAACAATGGTTAGAGTGTGAAGCTTTGATTGCTGAGATTCAGAAGAAATATGCACGTTGGCCTCAGCGTTCCTTGCTGTGAAGATGTCACTAAGTGGAATGTCATACAATAGTGAGCGATGAAGTTTCATGGGTTGGCAAAGTAGTTCGAATATTGTCTATGCTACTTCATTCCTGAAAGACTAGGCCACACATAAAACAGTTTAGTGCGACAAACAGAGTAATATCATGTAATCCATACGACCCTCATATCTCGATTACATGTTTGCCTCCTCGATAGCGGAAGAGAGTGTCGACTTTTCGACATGGGCAATCGGAGCAAGTGTCGCAACAGTGACATGTGGCCACTTGAGGCCATCGAAATCAAGGAAGACCATCTGAGAGTACTGAATCTGATAGTAAGCGACGGTGAAAGTCTTGTTGGATGATGGGATTTCAACATTGTGATCGATGTAGAACTCTGGCACGGCGTCTCTAGGACCTTGGGCAACTGGGGAGACCCTGTCGCCATCACGCTTAGACGGGTCAAGCTCAACCTTGGCACGGATCTTTGAGATCCAGTACTGGGCCGTCACGTCAACAGTGTTGGTGTTGCCGTTGTTATTCCCACGCTTTGCATCTCCCAAGCCCTCGTCAGTGCCCATGTTGAACCCGATGTTGGAGGTTCCACCACCAAAAGCCCCAGAAGGAGCATTGGTCGAAACTGCAAACATAGTGTTCTCTATGATGTCCTTTCCCTCATTGGCGTCTCTCAAGATACTGTTTGGATCATCAAGAATCCTCTGTGTGATGGTACCATTTGCCATGAAAGGACTCAAGTCTTGGGGAAGACGACGAGAGGCGTTATCATCTGCTGCTTGACTTGCGAATTTGACCCTTGCCGCTTCGTTGATCGCAACATCTCGGGGGCCAGGGCTCAGAGGAAGCGAGACTGGAGTGATGTCGATTTCAGGAATTTTAGGTGCACCCATATCTGTGCGGGAAGGCTGGAATCCTTGGGCGTTGATGGTTGTACCATGAGGGATAGATCCCATACGGCAGTAAGAGCCGGGAAGCTTGGGCATCTCTACAACTTTGGGCACCCGCATCCAAGGCCCGGGCTCAAAGTGAATGACTGGGGGGAACTTGTCGGATTCAGTGTCACGTTCTCTTGGCGGCATAGCATCAACAATAGTTTGCGTGCGTATACGGTAGACCTGTGAGGGAAATATCGGCCTGGTTGAACAAGCCACGGTTGGGTACCACCCCCGACAGGACGTCTCCGAACACTTGCGTCTCCCTCGTAAGGTTGAGTTATAGCAAGTTGTTATCATTGATATCGGTTGGTTCCTTGTCGAACTTGGTCTTAGTTGTTCTGCTGAAAGGTCAGAAAATGGTATTGAAACCAAAACCGCAAAAGGTTCCGGTGAACCTCTCCAATGCATCTAGTGGGGGGGAGGAGGGCCCTCGATATCGGTGGTATTGGTGTCTATGGAGGAACCGTTCTTGACTGGTTCACCAGACGTCTGAATGGGTGGCTGGAGGACAGTAGGTCCGTAGTTGAAGGTTTTGGGGAGGTCAATACTGACAATGGGGGCAGCAGGTGCAAGTTCCTCAAGAGAAGGCGCCATGATTGAAAATGGATATAGGAGGAAATATTTGATGGAGGTGATACACAACTGAGTTGGATGGAGTTGGATGTTACGGGATACAGCTGTGCTTTTATCCCATGGTAGGATGTGTGATGATAGCAAAATACCATACTCTTATCCTTGTTAGACACCTGCATGTTCATTTCAATGAGTTCGTTTTCACTGCTCAACAGTAGCCTATCAGAGTCAGTTGTTTAGTTTTACCTTTGTTGTGAGGCATTGACCCAGAACATGAACTGATATCTCGTGGCTGCATAGCAAGGCGAAGGTAGGGCGGAGAAGTCAGTCCGGTCAACGTTCACCGCATACCTCTTGCGCGGCGGTGAGAACAAATCGACGTTCAGCTAGGATGTTCTGACACCAGCCAGCCACATGAAGTCGATGTTGTGACAAAATCGTCCTATCCCTTTCGAGTCTGTAGGGCTTGTGGGGTCAACGGGACATGAAGCAAACCAACTGGTGAGAATTTATTTCGTCATGGCCACATACATGTCTTAGAACCCCGCACGGGTTAAGCACTCAGACCAGATATCTTAAGACCAGACCATTCCGTGCATAGAGATTCCTTTCAGCCGCAAGCACATTGACTGAAGCGCCATGTGTGATTTGTGATAGTTCCGCATCATTGCGGAGGTGGAAGTAGGCATTTCAGCGGCGTCCACGACCGCCATGTTTGTGATTCAAAAACTCTCTGAGGTTAGCTCCATGTTCTTGGCCGCTTGACAAGATTCCAGACCACTTTGTCAATCGCTATGTCTAGGACAAGCTGTTGATGGTGTCTTGATTGGCCTACCTGTGGAAGGTAGACCCATTCTGTTCCAAATAGGAGTTGCGGAGGCTGACTGACAAGGTGACTTCGCTAAGCATCTAGACCCTATTCGAGAGAATAGTTATGCAGCTTCTCTGCCGCCAGTCACCGTGGCTTGGTGGGAAGTGAAACACCATGAGAGAAATTGGCGTCTCTCTCGTAGCTTTCGGCAGCCTGTCCCAAATTAGCCAGCCGAGCCCCCTCCTGTGTCTCAAGTCAGCCAGCCAATTCTCATCACATAGGCAGCCTTTCCATAGTATGGGACCAGCCATGTTCTATCGGAATGTATTTTGTAGTAGGAACTAGATTCTTACCGGCAGAGGCAGCGGTGAGGCTCAGATCTTCATATACAGTACATCAGCTTCTTTGTCATACCAATGCCCAACTATAGAGTGGTCGCATATGAGTGTCAAAGTTGAACGCAAACTATTTAACAGAAGTCTTGCCCTCCTTCGCTGAATACATATTTCTCCAGGCAATCACTTCACATCCATCTGTTCATTTCTCAAGTCCAAACTCCATCATGGCGTCAGAACAACCCTTTTTCGAAGTCCATCAAGAGACAAAGTCCTACAAACACATGTGGGCTCGTCATGTCGCCCAGGCCACCATGAATTACGATCGCCTGGGCACGATTAATCTCGTACAGGAATCCGGGGCTGGCATCTCTCTCTCTAATCTCTCTAAGAAAACCGGCATTGGCCAGTTGAGAGAAGCTACAAAGGCTGTCACTGGAGCTGGCTACATTCCTAGAGAGGAAGGGCAGATCGATGTGGGCATTGTTGGCGCCGGTGTAGCCGGTTTGTTCGCTGCTTTGCTATTTGACTGGCTCAATGACCATCCTAATCTCAAGGATAAAAACCTCAAGATCAAGTACGACATTCTCGAGGCGGCGGGAGCGGAGAGGCTTGGTGGGCGTCTGTACACTCACCACTTCTCTGACGAAGAGCACGACTACTATGATGTAGGTGCTATGCGATTTCCCAATAACTCCATCATGAAGAGGTAAGTCTAGAGGCTAAATGAAATGGGGAACTTTGCTCACTCATTTTACAGAACTTTCCAGCTGTTCCAGTACATTGGGCTCACCCCAGAGAGCAAGCCTGGCCTGATCCCTTATTACCTGAAGGACGTGCTGAACAAATGCCCCTCCTACTTCAATGACGTGTCTCACAAAGGCAACGTTTGGGCCGAAAAGGGGAAGCTTGATGATCCATACCGAGTCAATGAGGGATTGTCCCCCAATGGACAAATTCCAGGAAAGTATGACAATTGATTGCCTCGTAAAAAAATAACTTCTAATCACCAATTCCCAGTCTCCTCAAGGTTGATCCCAATAAACTCATCACTGAAGCCCTCGGTGTTTTTCTGGAAGAGGTTAAAGAAAAATTCAAGCTGGCTCTCAAGGAAAAGAACGATGAGAAGAAGGAAGCAGGTAAACAGGAGGCGAAGGATGACGGACAAAAGGATCCGTTGAACAGCCCCATGGCTCAGGAGCTATGGGACCTACTCATGAAGGCCGATCACATGAGTGTTCGACAGTTTCTCGGCTCGTAAGTCGACTCGCTATTGACAACTTATCCCCTGACACAACTGACGATATTGCCAGAGGTCAACCGTACGAGCATAGAGAGAAGGGCCCGCCTCCACCTAAGGACCAGAAGCAGCCCTTTCCCTTGGGCCCTGGATATAACTTCAACACTATCGAGTGGCTTGAGACCATGACTTAGTAGGTTTCGTAGTGTCACACTACTTTGCCCTGGCTGACCTTTCGAAGTGGCACCGGCTGGTACAATCAATCCCTCACGGAGTGCGTCTTGGAGGAACTTGACTTTCACACCGGCGATAAGGACAACAACCCAGATACCGAGCATATCCAGTACTGGTGGTGCGTCGACGGTGGTGCCCAAGAGATCGCAAAGAGAATGGCTGCCAAGGCCAAAAAGCGCATCGAATTCAACACCTGTGTCCGATCAATCGACGCTCAACTACCGCTACGCAAACCTGATGAGTTCAAAGCGATGAAGTTCACACCGATGAAGCTTCACACGGTCAGGACTGATCCCAAGACTAAAAAGGTCGAGAGCAAAGACAGGGAGTACTTTGCTATCCTCAACAGTACCACCCTTGCTGCCCTCCAGCGCATGGAGCTCCGCGATGCCGGTCTATCCTGGGGTACCAAGCAGGCTATCCGAGCTCTCGGGTATGGTGCTTCTGCCAAGGTTGGCATGAAGTTCCGAACTGCATGGTGGCAAAAGAAGCCATTTTACATCGCGCAGGGTGGAGTATCACGAACTGACTTGCCCCTACGCGTCTGTGTGTATCCTTCATACAACATTAAGAAGAGTGAGGGTGAGGACAAGTGGGATCCTGAGAAGCCAGCTGTTCTTCTCTGCTCATACACCTGGGGTCAGGATGCTCAGCGTATAGGCTCTCTTTGCTCCAACAACACGGCTCACGACGATAAGGAGCTAAAGAGGCTGATTATTCACGACCTAGCTCGACTTCATGCCAATGAGGAGTGTACTTTTGAGGAGTTGATTGAGATTCTTGAGGAGCAATACATCGACCATCACGGCTACGACTGGTACAGAGACGAGCATATGTCAGGTGCATTTGCTTACTTTGGCCCTGGTCAGTTCTCTAACATGTGGCAAGAAATCATCAAGCCCAACTCGTTCGGTCAGCTTTATCTTGTCGGAGAAGCCGCCTCTTCCCATCATGCGTGGATCGTCGGTGCGCTAGAGAGTGTCATCCGAGCCGTATACGTCATGTTCCAGGGTCTCCAGAACGGCAACCCGAAGTTTGAAGAGTACAGCATTGTGTTGGACTTACTCAAGCGCGCCCCGACTGACAAGGATGAGAAATATGAGTTTGAAGATATTGGTGAGCCGTTGAAGAGAGGTGGTTCCATGCCCGTAGGATTGCCTTTCCATCCTCTCCCTGAGGAGATGCCTACGACGCAGTTTTGCACGACCAAGGGCGCTCCTTTGACCGACGATCCGAAGGACGAGGCCGAGAATGCCGATGTCGAGATGACATACGGTGCTGCATTGGCTGTTTTGAGTTTGATTGAGAGTTTCTTCGAGTTCAGACCGGACATGCTGTAAAGGAGTTGTACCAGTAGTCGACTTCATCTTTAAGAGGGGCATTTTAAAACTCCAACAATATATCTTTTTTCATATCTCAATTCACTGTTCATGATTGTCAGTTCCTAGAAGCAAACTAACAGCTCAACCCCTTTTTAGAGCATATACAAAGAAAAGTAATACATAAGCTTAATTGTTCCTCTGATTGCGATTTTGTCATCGAGTGGGAGGCGTACATGTCATTATGAGAATAGAAAATATGCTATATTATGCTAAATTGTGCAGGAAAATAACAAGCTCAAGTGTTGGTACAATGTATAACTCGTGGCCCAGCTGTGCTATGTTTCTGAAGGAGTCTTGCGGCGAAAGCTGGCTTAGGTGCCTGAGAGCGCAGCAACGGATCAAACTATACCAGGCCGACGAAAGCGTCAGAAGGCTTAGAGTTAGGGAAGCTATTGCTCAGGTCCGTCCAGAAAATATCTCGTCGTTTCACATTTTTGTCTCGTGCTACTTCGCTTAGTCCTTCGTGCGGTAATCACCGCCGAATGGACTCGCCTTGCTTACCAGCAGCTCTAAGATAATCAAATGGTGCGTGTATTCGCATTAGCGGCCTGCACATCTATCTCAACTAAGTAATAAATAGGTTGAGCCGCCTATAGATCCCAAGATGAACTGTTTCCAGTCTATGAGTCAGTTCACCATGTTTCTCGCTGAATTCTGAGAGAGCGAAGAACCTGCTTATAGTAGATGTGAAGGATGCTTCTTCCGTGCAGACCTTGCTCCAGTAGCAAACTAGCCTACCTGTCTGAACACTTCTTCAGGAGCACATCGCAGGCAAAACTGGTTTAATCGCAAGGTAGCCGGGCTCTGGCAATTCAATGAGATTTGGCGCCCCTCCAGTACGTGCCCAGTTTATGACCTAAGATGATGGTGTACGGCAACCAAGCGCAAACTTCTCTGGCTACCCTGATGACTATTATGCAGACATGCGAAAGAGTGTTACAGGCGCCGGCTTGTCGCTGGTATGTTCAACATCGACACTCTCCTCAATCATGACAATCGGCTGCTCTTACTCAAATCTGGCAGATCGTGGGCGCAATGACACCTGTAGGCTTTATTCTATAGTATGCCTCTTCGATAGACGTATTTGAAGCTTGATAGTCAGTCCACTCCTTGGGGTTGGAAGCTTGCCGCGGGTTCTGCCAGAGCATTGACTTTATAAGCATGGCAGAAAAGTTCCTGACAAATACCAGGGCGACATACACTGAACATATTGATGCCCAATACTCGAATTGCCCTTTATCGAGACGTGGCTGACATCAATTTGGAAGACTTCACTTGATCATCAACTGACAACCATTTGTAAAGTGAAAGTATAATTCACTAGATGTTGGACCAAGGGATTGGGTTATAGATATTATATCTAGTTTCTTAATGGTCGGGAAGGGTTATTAAGGTATTAGCCTGAATACTTAGTTGTTATACTGGATAGAGATGGAGGACTTGGAATCCTAGTAAGTAATCTATACACTTGATTACTAGTTTTCAACGATTTAGTGGGTACATATCTGGTGATTCATATCGAACATGGTCATGGAATGGTATAGTTCTAGGACGCGTGCTGGCAGGAGAAAGGTGAATAGATATTAACTGGCACATAAATAAGTGGCCTCGCTGTTCCAATCACCCTGGGTTAATGCCACGTATCTTTGAATGCTTCCTGTAACATGGTCAGTTAGCACCACTGCGAAATGACTTGAGTCAAAGTGAATCGACTCCCCACAACCACAAGACTAACTAATGTCCAGCATCTTTGCCTTGGACTTGTGGCTAGGATTATAGGAAGCCTGATAGAATTGGGAAGGGAATCAGTTCAAGGAGCCCGGACAACTAATGCAGAAGGTCATGGCTTGGAATCAGTCTCAAGGTCAAGACTGAGGGTAGGTATAGGTAGGCTAGATAGATGATATTTAACATTGATCCTGACTTTGAAACAAACCCTTCTGCATCACCAGTCCTAGAGATAAAGTCCATCTTGCCAAAACCTGCAACGCTCTGGAACAGTTTCATCAGTCGTGACACCAAAGCCCGTATCATCGATATACTGCATGCGCCTTTCCTCGCCATAAACCGGCACACCTTCAGGAGCAGCCTGCGAAGTCGCATTCCCAGTAGCTGCAAATCTTGTTAAAAGTTCTTGAAACCCCACTGCGATAGCTTCGTTCACCTCAGGATTGCGTTCCTTTCCGTTGAAGAACGTGTACTGCATTTCGCTCCCGTGGAGACCGGGGTAGACGTTGAAACGATAGCTTTTGGCTTTCTTGCCGTAGGCTGCTTGGAGGAATCCGTACTTGCATGTGAACTCTGATTCAGCTTTGGTGATTGATGCGCGTCCTGTTTGGTTGGTGTAGCCGTGTGTTCCATCAAATACTGGTGGGTAGACCTTTGACTCGATGTGGTCGAGCGTCTCGGGACTTGCATTGGCAAAGGTTGTTTCGAGAAAGCTTCGATATCCAGCATCGTCGATGACTTCAGGTGACGTAAAGATCAACCCTTCGTCTTGATTGAAACCAATCAACAATTCAACGTCGTGAAGGTGTCTTCCTTCACTAAACAGCGTATCAGGGTTATCTGGAACATAAACACCATCGACAAATGGACCAGTCGTACTTGTCCCCCATGCAGAATTGGAGATAAGGAGTCGGTTAGCTTCTTGAATCTGTTCAGTCGACAACTCTCTGGCTGCTTGTAGGTTTGGAACGTTTGCGAGGGCTAGGAATCTGTCGATAACTTCGTTTTCTAAGCTCTCGCTTGCGATATGGATCCTTCCACGGGTCAGTGATTGCTATTAGATAGTACTTGTGATACTCACCAGCCAGTACTTTGGGGAATAGCTCGCCGAAAAAGGGCTGTCTTGTCCTTTCCTCCAAAAGCAGTTAAATGATGGTAGATACTAGCGCCTAATTATCACGTCGTCAATTCTCCCAGACTTCTGCCTGTTTACGGTTACAGACGTACCTCCAGCTGACTCGCCCACGATGGTCACTCGCGTAGGGTCTCCGCCAAATTGGTGAATGTTGGCCTGCATCCATTCGAGTGCCAATCTTTGATCGTACAGCGCAGCATTCGCAACCATCGATTCTGAATGTCTGGTTAGTCGTAATTGCTGATAACGCATTATTCTGGTTTACCTACCTGTGTCAAGTTTGGATCCAGCAAGCCATCCCAAAGCACCAAGCTACAGCTCATCAGTCTTGAGAGTCCTCTACCAAGGCAACTAGACTTTGTCTCACCCTGTAATTGGCTGAAACAAAAACCATGCCTTCGGGACTTGAAGCGTAGCTCGATTTGATCAGTCCGGCAGGGTCAAACCAGCCCTTTTCGCCAGTGGTATAGCCGCCACCAGAGAGCCAAAATATGACAGGCGCTAATTTATTGTTGGAATTCTGCAAGGCTGTCGCCGGAGTCACCACGTCGAGGAATAGACAATCTTCTGTTTCTCTAGGGTCAACGGGAATCTTGAGATCACTGGGCTCTTTGAGTGCATCTTTCTGGGTCTGTGTGAGTGTCGAAACCTTGCCGTTAAGGAAATCTGGTCCTGTGAAAGAAGTGTAAACTTCCCAAGCGGCCATGACCTGGGGACAGATTCGCCCGACATCGCCTTTGTCAATTGTACTGTTGCGTCCTCTGGGAGCAACGGGTTTGGCACTACTCTGTCAGTATTGGCGTAAACAACCATTTTTGCAGTGCCCAAAGGAGTTCTTGCGCAAGAAAGGACTTAACAACGTACAAGCGCAACTCTCCAGTTGGCGGTTCACCGTATCGAATGTTGGGGAAGACATATAGGTCAGCCGATTCCTTGACTTGCGGTTCAGCAAGAGCATCTGAGTTATGATTCTTCCTCATTACCTCGTGTAT
This sequence comes from Fusarium sarcochroum, assembly GCA_013266185.1. Classification (NCBI taxonomy): domain Eukaryota; kingdom Fungi; phylum Ascomycota; class Sordariomycetes; order Hypocreales; family Nectriaceae; genus Fusarium; species Fusarium sarcochroum. Next base: position 18,083 of record JABEXW010000636.1, read on the forward strand.
AGAGCCTTGGTAGATTGCATATCCCAGGTCTATAGTTGGCAGTGTCGTCAACTCCGTTGAGGCTGCTGCCACGCCGAGACTGAGAAAAAAGGCTGCAAAAGCACGCGCCATGGTTGGCCTGATCAGCATAAAATGATTCAAATGTGCAACGGATGCCTAAACTGTGATGTATGTATGAGTAAGGTTCACGTGTCTTTATAAATTAACTACAGGCGATGAAGAAGGGACCATGGATATGTCGGCATACTAGGGCTGACAGGATTGCAGGGCATGTTAAAGCAGCTAGACGTATATGCAAGATTATCGACTATTTGCGTAGTTTATCAAGAAACCTTTTCTCACCTTGACAGTCGGAGAACGACCATAAAGCGTCAAGGTCACATTGTGTCTACAATTGCATCACTGCGAGTCGATACATTTTCTCGCTTTCAAAACTTGCATTTGCTATGCCATGAGAGATTCCCATGATCAAGCCTCTAGCGAGGACGCTTAGTTGCTATCGCCCGCTACTCTTGCATTTTAGGCTCATTTTACGATCCAAGAGCGCTCCGTTCCAAAGGACCCCTGCCATGGGAAGCCTAGGCCACTATAGTCTAAAGCGGCCACGTTTTACCATTAACTAGAAAGGCGCAGCAGAACTAGGCCTAGTGAGGTTGATTCGTGCAAATGATTGTGATAAGATCATAAGACCTACCTAACCCAACAGCAGATACGTATGTATGTGCTGCCACGGCATTTGAAATGTGTTTTTACGTATTGAATACATACCTTTGGTATTTCAACGAGCATGAGTGGGGATGCACCTAAAGTAAGATGGCGGGTCAGGTACCCAAAACTGCAAGCTGAGTGCCCCCGTCGTTTGTGGACAGGAATCTCATTGTCATTCGCAAACCAATAATGTTCTTTCAGCCCATACTCAATGCTGCAACATAGCTACTAATTAGTAAAGAAGGGTAATGTACCGCCGTGGTGCATGTTGCGACTGTCATGTTATCACGCCGAGGAGCATGAGATGACATCCGAAGGGACAACGAATCAGCCAAAGTCACCCTTGACCTGCAGTTTCACATTGCCACCATAGAATCAAATCAAAACACGTATGACTTATCTGTCAAATACGCTTTTCAAAGGACTTTTTTTTTTTACCTATTGCTGAATGCATATATTTTTTTAATCTTGACATGGAATTTAAAAGTTGAAATCGGCAGGTGTAGGGTGGCTGTTTGCACCTGTTTTCAATTGTAACTAAGCTACCTCAAGTATAGCACCTATCTGATTAGGTGGCCGACATGACATCATCTTACCCATGTACCACCACATGAACGAATCACTTCAGTGTTGCAGAGGGTTAAGTCCGTTATGGCCGCCCCTCTAAGAAACTCAACCACTCGATTGTTTACTATTTTCATCGCTAGCTCAAGCTCTGCCGCACCTATTTACGGAGCTTATGCAAAATTCGAACTTGCCGTTCACCAAAACTCGGGAGTTGCTGCGAAGATTAGCTGGGATCCATATTGACCTAGATATTTTAGTACAAAAAGCGAGAGCGCGCTATCAAATCGAGATGCCACTGTGAGATATACCATCGCCGGTATTGGCTATCGCTAATTCTCCCTGGTCCTGCAGGGTTTGTTGCAATAACTTCAGGGTTACATTATGGAGTCCGAGAATTAGAGTTTGAAAGTCCGAAACAGAGCTGCAAAGGGTATAAACCCCCAGGAAGTTCTCTCTATGATGATAATAACAGTTAGTTCAGTTTTACCTCAATCTATCAAACATACTCAGCATCACCGCGCATATCAACAGCAGGTTTCCCCACGCACCTTGATTGACAGATGCTACAACGTACTGCTCTCAACACTCACTACCGAGAAGACCCCGACAACTAAATCCCTCCATTGCTATCCAGAGTGATCCGAAGAGAAAATGAGTACAGCGGCACATTCCTCAGACCAACGGATCGTCTGGCCTCCAGGATATTCGCCGGCCTTAGCAGCTGTCTTTGCGCATAATGAGGTACAAATCAACGCATCGCCAGAAAGGGTCTGGTCGCTGCTGATCGACTGTACCAAGTGGCCAGAATGGTACCAGCATTGCACGGATGTTTCCATCCTCGATGGTGGGCGCGTTCTGCAAAAGAATGCCACGTTTCGTTTCAAAACACTTCGGACCTGTTTTCAACCAAAGATAGTGACATTTGAACCCTGCACTTCTCTTGTATGGGAGGCTCAGGGTCCGGTCTGGACAAGTGGAGCTCATGCCTGGCTTATTGAGCCATGTGCGACTGGCTGCAAGGTCATCACAGAGGAGGTGCAGAGAGGATTGCTGTTATCTGTCATCGGTGGGCGTGTCCAAAAGAACCTGCAGTTCAATCATGAAGATTGGCTGCAGTCCCTCAAAACTCTTGCTGAGTCGTCATAAGTGGTTAACGGCTATTTGTCTGTTGAGCGGATGATCACGGGACATCAGACGCAATGTATCACGTTAACAAATAAGTCAACATCGATTGTACAGCAATTCTTCTTCACTCATCAATCAAGTCTTGTTATCTGGGGCAAACGGAATTCGTCTATATAACCTCCAAGCTCCTATCAGACATAGTTGTTGCTAGCCAATCTAGTAAATACGAGTCAGTCGGATCCATGCTGGCAGAGATGTCAGTAAGCACCTTTCGACCCCACCCTTCCAAGAACCAAAATCTTATTCCAGTAAGATGAAGCAAAGCTGCATAATGAGCGAGAATACCTAAAGCGTGAGGGTTTTGCTCTCTGAGGAGGCTCAAAAACTCTTCCGTCAGTGAGATTGGCCAGCTTAGACAAAACCTCAGTTCCGCCGAACCCGTCTTCCAATTTGTCTTCTCGATCCACCCAATGGTATCAGATATTGTGTTCGTGCAGACTACACCCGTAGTTGGGCCTGTATTCAAGGGGACGCTGTAATGCTGCAGTTGGTTGATGACGGTGGTTAGGACCGGAGCCACGTCATCCTGTTCGCCCATCATGAACAACTCTTGCAACACTCCCTGCATCAAGACGTCCTTGTAAGACTCCAGAATTGTGTTCATGCCGCGTATCAAACAAAACACATCAATGAGTTCGGCCAGTCTTGAATTACAGGCTGTATCGTCCGCGGATAACGCGGCGAAGGAGCATATAGACAATAAAGATGAGGCGGCAAAAAACGCATGACAGTTATCCATATTAATGTATGACATAGCGTCCTGAAGGGAGACGAGGGCATCGTTTTGGTGCTGCGAAGCGTAAAGCAAATAGCGACGTCGTTCTGCTTTTGATGAACTGTGAAAGGCCACGTGATATGCCGATGTTGCTAGAACTTGGTGCATGAGAAAGGTGTGTTTCGATGCTAGTTGGGGAACTTTCGTCTGCCATACATCACATACTTCTGTTCCTCGAGGCAGACTTGCGTATGTAAAGCATGAATAATGATGCATGAGCTCGAGGTCGACCTTCCAATTTTCTGTTGAATGTGAAGCTAATGTCATACTGGACTGAGTTGAAGGACTGGAGGCCGTATCGGATGAACTTTCGGCAAAGAGTTCATGCGCCGCTTGAGCGACGGAGGAGAAGCGACGTCGGTTCTGGGTAATTGGCTCGATGTCCATCTTCGACGCAATAGAAGTCAGATATTGGACCATTGAGTGACAGGGAGTATTCACCTCATCTTCATCGCAAGCTGGCTGTTGTTTCGCTCGAGATTGTTGTGATACCGTACCGTCAAGCAGTTGCAGAGTGCATCTTACGCCATGACGCTTGCAAGCTGAGCAGGGTCGTTTTTCATCACACTGTACGGTATAGAGATCAGTACAAAGTCATTCGAAGTATTTTGAATGGTACGTTGATTCTCACCTTTACTCTACGTTCCTTGCATGATTGACATCCTGAACGCGACTTTTTGAAACCCAAACGCGGTGGCATCTTCTGTGGTCGGTGTCGATGTCTCGTAAAGCAAAGTGGATAGAAACATCGATGAGGGAAAGCGAATGCGAAAAAGATGATTCGAGGGGGTAATAATGTGATTGAACAATTGATGGTGGAGTTAATAGTGGTGAGATCAAGCGAGACCGAAACCGAGACCGATCCGGACAAGAGTTAGACTAGACAAGGAACGAGCGTTTCTATAAATAGAACACTTCGATTCGAGCACTTGAGGATTATTGTGGGTTCAATAGCGAAAGATCATAATGATGACGTTAATTGACCAAATTATGAAATCTATGCGATAATCGACTAACCACTATCTATCCATACCTCTACATTCCGTAAATGTCATGAAATCCGTGTAATCTTACTTTAGATTGCATATCCCTGAAACCGTACATTGAACCATCAACATCCATCCCTAGACTGCCTTTGACCATAACTCAGACCTGGCTTTGTCTCTTAGTACTTTCCTCACTCATCGGAGCGGCTGTAGAAGAAGAAGTAGTCGTGTCATCTCGCGCCCTAACCATTGCCGTCTTGTAATCCCTAAATTCGAACCAAGAGATCCCCGCTGCGAAAGATGAGAGTTTACTACAAAAGCAGCGATTTAGTCGTCGTCCATCTCGTCGTCCCTAGTGTGATGCCACAAGTAGACACAGAACTCGGTGATTATAATCAGGGGAGGAACTAACCACATAGCGATTCCAAGAGCGAAAATTACCCATCCCAGAGCACATGTAACTCCGTCGCATGAAGCTGTGTTTGCCTGCATGGTCATGAATACCACAGCGGACCAGAACACGATTTCTAGAATGTTGAGAATCAGGTTCGCCTTGAAGCTCATCCACTTTCGGAAGTACTTGGTGTGCTGGCTCAGAACCTGATAGAGAATGAGGATAATCGATTTGGCGGCCTTGCCACATGTTAGAGGATCCTTGTTGATTTACTGGTAGACGATCACATACCATGCCAAGAGCCATGCTGCCAGATCTGGTTCTCGGACCATTTCGATTGCGCAGTACAAGACGGACAAGGCCAAGAATCAAGACTGTCAGGGATACAATAATACCGACAATGTGTATTGGCAGTTTGTATTGGGGTTGGAAAACACGTCTCAAGAAGCTGGTCTTAACAACAGTTGGGTGTGTCATTATGTTGGTTGTTGGGGAGATAAGCTTAAACATAGGGTTGTAAGGACTAAGCGGAGGTTGAGTGAATAGTGGAATTGGTACTAGATTGAATCGCCATCTGGTCGTGAAAAGCAGCCGTTTTATAGATTGGAAGCTCGTTTGAAAGTTTGACGCTATCTATGCTTAGACTCTATATGGCCTTTAGTTGAATCAGCCATGTAAGCAAGTATTTCTCTCGTTGAATTCGTTGTTGTGTCTCGGTAGTTGGATGGAACGTATTTTCCGCGTCAGCCCTGAGCCTTGGCGTCTGGCTCGGTTTCGGTTTCGAGGTCTAGCGCCCTGATATGCGGGCTTGATAGTGTAAATAATTTGGGGAAACGGTAGATCATTAGTCCACTAAGCAATGTCAGGCGTGATCATAGATGCTTAGAGGGTCGTAATGCGACCAAGATGAAAAGAAAAACGTGTTATTTGTCGTTGTTGAAGCCGGCTTCCCTTAGTTTTTGGGAGGTTGCAAAGCGATCTTTAGATAGATAATAGATGCGCGTCGATACAAGCGTGTGTCTAATGTGGCTGATGTGCCAATATCCAAATCGCTTCAGATCTGGAAGCAAAGTCGGCCCTTGAGTTCTCAAGTGCCAGCATGATAATTATCTACTGTCTTTATTTTTGATCTAATCATGCTTAGAGCTTACACCTCTCGTATATACCTGTAGATACTACGAACCTAATCTTTCAAAGTGTACATCGTTTCTCCTAGGATGGTCAGAGTTATGCTCGCTGCTACATGCCTCGCGATATCAGGCATACAATTAGACATCTTGTATATGACCTCATAGAGGCGATATATACCAAAATTTCAGCGTGCAAGATTCTACTATGATGCAGCTTGCGCAGCGTGTTACGTAGGTAGGAGATTACCAGCCATCAGATCTCGGTCTCGGTTTCGGTTCCGGTAATCCCGGGACATACAGCAAGCCGCAGGACGTCAATATGAATCGCCCAAAAATATCTAAAAGTACGTTGGAGTAATAAAACCCCTCGTTTTACGTCTTTTTAAGCTTGTCTGCTAGCTTCTTTCACCAATTTTGCGACAATGGGCGGCGACAATACGATGGCATCCAACGAATCTCAAGACACAGAAAACACAATCATGACGAACGACAATGACACATACACTGACAACGACCATCGTTTCATAGTAGGATGGGAAAAGCCCACTGAAGAAGATCCCGAAAACCCTATGAATTGGTCAAAAGGACGCAAATGGAGTATCATTGGGATTCTCTCCTTCATCACCTTTTTAACGTAAGTCGCCTCTGAATGTCTCAGACACCATACTTATATTCTTGCAGTCCTCTAGCATCCTCTATGATGGCACCAGGTGTGCCGGAGATTATGGTCGAGTTTAAGAATTCCAGCACCGAAGCATCAACATTCATAGTATCCATTTTCGTCCTCGGATTTGCATTTGGACCACTACTGATGGCCCCGTTGAGCGAAATCTACGGTCGGACACCTGTATATCACGTGTGCAATTCGTTGTTCGTTTTGTTCACGGTCGGCTGTGGTCTATCCCAGGACGTGGGAATGTTGATGGCATTCCGCTTCTTATCCGGTTTCGTTGGCGTTGCAGTGGTTACATGTGGGAGCGGCTCCATAGCAGACATGGTACCAGCTGAGGAACGAGGTGCAGCAATGGCGGTTTGGTCCATAGGCCCAATGCTAGGTCCTGTCGTTGGTCCAGTATGCGCTGGGTTTTTGGTTGAAGCCAAAGGTTGGAGATGGGTGTTTTGGGTCACAACCATTGTGGTAAGTTACACATCCTGTACTATTGGCATGACACTGTGTCATCGGTGACTGACTTGCGTCTCTAGGCTGGAGTCGCTGTTTTGGCATCATTCTTGGTCCTTCGCGAAACATATGCCCCAGTCCTTCTCGAGCGCAAAGCCGCCAAGTTACGCAAGGCGACCGGCAACGACAACTATCGTCCCACAGACACACAAGCTACACCGCGGGAAGTGTTCCTCGCTACTATCACTCGACCGGTCAGGATGTTCATCTTTTCGCCCATCGTAATGATGGTCTGCGTGTACATTGCGACACTATACGGAATGCTCTACCTACTCTTTACAACCTTCACGTTTGTATACAAGGATATATACGGATTCGGCTCCGTAGGAGCAGGTCTTTCTTTCATTGCTGGTGGAGTGGGCAACTTACTGGGTTTATTCTTCGTTGGCTTCTTTTCCGATAGGTTGATAAGACAGGCCAAGCTTGAAGGTATCCCAGTCTCAGCTGAACAACGAATGGACTTGAGACTGACTGTTCCCACTGCGCTATGTCTTCCTATCGGTTTGATCATATACGGATGGACAGCCGAGAAACAGTTGCATTGGATCGTGCCCATGATAGGAACATCAATTCTTAGCTTTGGCATGATTGGCATCTTTATGATATCTCAAACCTATCTGGTGGATGCATTCACAGAGTACGCAGCTTCAGTGACTGCTGCTAATACTGTGTTGCGAAGTTTACTTGGAGCTTTATTGCCTTTGGGTGGCTTGAACCTTTATAATGAGCTTGGGTTGGGATGGGGAAATACGCTTCTTGGATTCATTACCCTTGCGTTAGCTCCTATTCCGTGGTTGCTATTCAAGTTTGGAGGGAGAATCAGGTCCAACTCGAAGTTCCGGGCTGAGTTCTAGGTAATTACCATTATTATAGCATCAGTAATATATTTCTGAAAATTTCCTAAAATTATAGCACCAGATTTCTTGGGTAGACTTTCATAGCTCTGAGAACGGCGATAGGATTTAAACTGGATCTAATGGTGTGGATCAGAAGACAAGGTAGCTGTCAAGTTGTATCTCAGTGTCGTTAGAGGTACTGGTCAGGATATAGACTCGACCGATAAGCAATACAAACACTTCGATGGAGTTTTTGTCATCGTATTGCTCGTAGCCGTCACTAATGATGTGGCTTCGACGGGTTTATCAGAAGAAGTTAGAATCGTCATGCCTTTACAAGTGATGCTGGCGCGAATTGGAGCTAGATGCTTCAATAAGCCCCAAGAATAGAGAAATATGTAACCATCAATCAACAGATATAGTAAACTCAATCTTTGATCTTTAGCTCTGATGAATCTTGCATTATGCACGGCACGACACCTTTACCTCTTGATATGTGTTTGAAACGACACGCCCAGCCCCTCGTTAAATAAAGTAAAGCTTCACACGCCCCAGTCCTCCAGCATACTGTTGTAATGAAGAGCATCTTTGTCGTCTGAGACGTCTAGAAATTCGGTTTCTGCTGAACGACGGCTCAAACCACCATTATAATTTACACAAAGCCAAATTCAACTCTATTGGGTTTGGAGAAGTGGGACTTTCGCATAGCTCGGAAGACAAAACCGTATTTCAGCAAAGGTTGCTGCCGGATTGCCAAGAACAACCACATCGCGTATTCGCAGTACCTAGTCTTGCTTTTCAGAAAACAATAACCTCGTTGCACGCAGGCGTCTTCCTCTTTCCAGATGTTTGGAAGGCGAGTCTCATTTGGAAATAAAAGCAGAATGTTATAGAATCGTCCAGTTGCACTTCCGGTGACTAGTTTGTCAGGATCCTCCTAGTTGGGAGTATTGAACCGCCGACGGAGAGAACAGTGGATTGCCAGGGTATGTGATGCTGAGTGTCGAAGAGCCTTTTCAACCAGTTTCAAAAAGGGCACAGCCATGCGATGAGGGAGCCTGAAGAGCGTGTTCCCGATACACGAGTGTTTTTAGGAACAGTGCTATAGCCATCGCCTAAGTTTCCCTATCTTGCTGCAATGTTGCCAGGTCGTAGTGATCTGTGGTAGAGTTCTTCATCACGGCCAAGACATCTAGCCATGCCGCCCTCGAGCGTGGCCGACCTCGACTTGTGCAAAAAGTGCGTGTTCGCCCAGATATCTGTACTAAAAGGAAGTGAAATTGCTGTCAAGATCCGGAGACCACATTCTCCTTCAGTAAACTGGATGTGCTGCGGTTGGCCTGATGCGGAAAGTTCAGTATTCTAATCATCTAGTCCGTCTAGAGGAAACTGAACTAGGAGATTATCGAGGTCAATTGTTTCCAACTTGTTAAGTTGCAGGGAAGTTCTCGAGATGGAGCGAGAGTCTGAAGAGATCGAGAGTGTATTGCCCCTAGCCCGTGAGATGGCATGGGCCTATTGGACATGTCCATCAAGCTAATTGTGTCGTTAATGGATCTAGAGCATATCTCTCGTGGAGACTGTGGGGAACTATACAAGCTCAAAGCGACATACTAGTTGGAGGGACGGTGGCGTCATGTAGCCATGGTGTAGAATAGTAAGCATGGGTTATAGTTCTTGTGGAACATCCAGTAGTGTTGTCAAGCATCAAGACGCTGCCGTACTCTCTTAACTCGCATAGAATCCAATCACATCCCTTCCCATCCGGCTGCCCGACGGACATATCCTTTCTCGGGTTATTATTCTTGGTCAGCCTACATACAGCAAGAGAAGCTGTTGACTAAATATTCCAGCTCGCCGCTTACATGCGCAAGCCCTATTATATTTGACAGAAGTTTGAGGTAGTAACCGTGAGAAACTTTACTAAACCTCTAACTAAAGACATAGGGCATTGCTCAATAGTGATTTGCTGCTGAATGACTTAGCACAAAACTTCCAGGGGGTGGCTTACAGGGGTAAACGGCCAACTCGCAATTCATCGAATCATGTACTCTAAATGCATTACTAACCATAGAAGTTGAGCCACTAGCCGGGCCACTATGTTCGCACTATCGAAATATTAGTGTTGCTTAATATTCCAGATTCTTATTTCTTCGGGCCAAATTAATCTGTAATTTCATAAACTAAACCGTTTCCCTCTCTGTTTCTCTTTCTCTTTGTGACGTTCTCCGCTTCCTTTGAGTGTGTATTGTGATATCTAAACACCATGCGTCCTAGCATTCTTCACTCTGTAGCGCTTGGTCTTGCTGGCCTCCGGGTCGTGGACGCAAGCGTCTGTAAGCCCCGGTCTTTGTGTGAGTTCTCGTTCAAAGCTTGAAAGTACTCATTAACTAAGTCTGTTCCAGCGTCTGGCGTTTCATCCATCGCGTCAACGACTCTAATAGCTTCGGAAACAACCAGCTCTGGTTTCTCTTTAGAGTCTTTTGTGTCTAGCTCGTCTATCACTTCACCTTCTGCCGAAGTCACGACTGGAGTTGA